>JANAVB010026126.1:0-59082 GCA_029216955.1 Iris pallida | reverse complement strand
CTTATTGTTTCCAACTTTTCAAATAGCATAAGGACAACTTGCGTCATGGTAGGGAATAGAGAGATTCTTATGTGCGTGAGGGATATGAAATCAACCTAGCGTTACCAAGTGTTATTTGCAATTTATAAAAAACTCAACAATCTGATAATAATAACAAGAAAACTCTGTCCAAAGAGTTGGATCACAAATGAAATGTAAATCTGCAATTGAAAACAAGTATGAACCTAATATATTGTAAAAGTTGGAAATCAATCTAAATGATAACTCTCTTATTATGGAAATCTAATGACAATAGAAAATCCTTTGGAGCCGATCAAATTATTGATGTCACAAGTCAGAAAGATTAGATTATAGAGAAAGAGATGTCAAATATCCAAATTAAGCACCAAATTCTCAAATAAATCAATTATAATAATATAACTAGACATATAGCACTTAGCATTTTAGCAATCACAAAATGTTGGGTAGCCTATTAAAGAACTGGGAGGTCCTGGATTTGGAACACATTACATTTTAACATCATATCGGAATTTGGACTTATATATATATATATACAGAGTTTGGGCTCAGGAGTTTGGGCACCCCTTGGGGCCGATTGGGGGAGCAGGTCGCTGCTTTGTTCCATCTAGGGAGCAGGCATCGGTACTTGGATTTGGAGAGGATGTACCTCTCTGCCACGCTGCCTTGAGGCCCCACCTAGGCCTTTCTAAGCTCAATCCCCTTGTCCCCTCCTTTTAATGCATGGTCGTGGTTTCATCCCCCTAATGCCCCTCTTTACGCTGGTGAAATGAAATCAGTTCTCACGTAGATTATCATGTGAAGGGTATTAATTACATAGACCAGATATTCAGCTTTTTTGTTTGATGTTTAAGTAAATTTCCTTCTGCTGCATCATGGTTGACGCTTGACTAGCATTAATGATATGGGGCAATCCTCCAGTCTGAGCCCAATTTCCAGTTTGCTTAAGTCAAGTTGTGGTTTTAATTGGTGAAACTTCACTTCGATTAGTTAAGATTGGAAGAAGTATTGATTGTAATCTTATATTTTCTCTGGATTTACCATGTTAGGATTTTTGTATGCCTATATAAAGGCGTGAACAACAACCTATTTCTATAGTGATTGGAAAGAACTGAATTAGAGTTTTTTAGTAAACGACTAACTTTTACTTCTTGGATCCTTTTCCCAAATTATCTACTTCTATATAGCCCGATCTTGCTGTTTGATCAACTAAACGACCATTATTTTTCGAGGGCCACTGTCTTGGTGCTAAATTCTCAGAAGCACCAAACCTGCAACCTCATACTGTTCACGTGCCTGTTGACATATCCATTGACCAACAATGTTGACCACCACTGATGCCATAAAAACTTGGAAACATCGAGCTTCAGTTGTTGTCAGATCTCAAACTAAGACTAATCAGATAGCCGACTGACTATTCGAGCGGAGTCGGAAATCCGACCTGCTCTAGAACTTCAATAGTTGCATCAATTTGGTAAATTCGTTCAGACCACCTGTTCAATTTTTCAACTATTGTTAGAGTTTATTTAGTATAATAATTTTCATTTGTGAATTAAGCTTCTGTATCCTAAATTTCATGTTATTCAATCAGCGAGTCATCCATAGAGGGTTCTACCATTCCTGTCCTGCGTCAAAGTGGTATAGTAGCCCTAGGTTAGACATTTTTTTATTTGTAGTAAGACTATGAGAGAAATGAACATTAAAAAAATGTTTAAGAAGTTGTTTCGCCCAGTTGGCCGAATTAAGTGCCAAGATAGACACCTTTACACTATTAGGTATTCGATGGAACCTGTTATCCATATTGATCAGGTGCGGGGAGGGCCTTTGCCTAGTGAGTCCATTGTGCCTATTGAGCCAATAGGTTCCCTACCTGGTGAACGTTCTGAAACCATTCCCACTTTCTAATACTACCCAACTTTTCGAGTTAGTCAAACCCTAAAATTTGTGAATGCATAGTCCTGGACGAACTCACAATCAATCATAATTCTTAGGCGAGTTTGGGTATAAACGGGTTGGCCCGTTCAACCTGTTTAATAAATGGGTTTGGTCTGCATAAGTCGGTAACCCGTTTGGCCCATTTATGCCCAACCCAATACCCAGCCAAATAAATGTCTAAGCTAAACCTAATTTTAAAATTACATACCCCTCCCCCTCTTTTCCTCTCCTTTCTTCTCTTCCATTCTCCTCTCGTCCTCCTACTGCTGCCTTTACTAATACTACTACTTCGTCTTTCTTCTTCCTCTTCATCTTCTCGTCCTCTATGTTCGAGCAAGTCGCCACTATCTCCTCCTTGGCTGCAAGTGTTTTTCTCGGTTGCTGCTTACGGGTACTAAGCCATCCCTGGTCGTAGCTATCCATGCTTGAATCCGCGACCTTAATATTTAGGGTTTGCTTAAATCTTCATATGAGCAAACGGGTCGGGTTTGGCATTAACGGGTCTACCTGAAAACGAGCCGACCCGACTAACCTAATTGCCACGATACATAGTACCCAGGGCTACCAATGCATTAAGCCGGCATCATGGGGACAACAGTGCGCAACTCTGTATGTCACAACATCAGATGACATGTTACTGTTACCATATCCATAATCGTTAGCGTTGCCCTTGAGTTGTGTCGAGATTACATGATTCCTCGTGCTGACATCTCTATTGTTACTGCATCCATCATGGTCAGCTTGGAGTACGTACATATGGGAAGTGTGTTCTTTCAGGCTTTCAACGTTACACGATTCACCAGCTGCTGATCCTTGAAGCTGCAGGAGAATGATGCATCACCATGATTAGGTCCGTGCCCAGTTTCCAGTTTGGCAAGTTAAGACTTTAGATGCGTTAGTTTAGTTGGTTTTGATCTAACTAATGATTAACTAATGATTAACTAAAGATTAAGTTAGATTTGGAATCATGTTCAGGGTTTTTGTATGCCTATAAAAGGCGAGCTCCAGCTCCTGCTTCCTGCCTCCTACCAGATCCTTCAACTTCAGTAGACTAATTGGACAGCCAGCGAGTATCCGGCTTGATCCGAACTCCAGCAGTTCCAGCAATTTGATAAATTCTTCCAGGCACCCAATTTATATTCGTTTGTTCAATTCTGCAAATTTTTTTTTAGTTTTTAGTCAATTATAATAAAATTAAGCTTCTGCACCCTAATCATTCTGTTAGCGAGTCATCCTAAAGGGGTTCTAAGGGGTCTTGTGCGTCAATTAGGCCTATACATTTATAGTGTTATTCCATGAGCAATGGGGCTAGATTGAGAATTGAGATCTCAAACTACCTCTCTTCAAGTGTATTTGTGTAGCAGAGTGTACATTTTGACAAGTATCATCAGTAATAGTGTTACTTTTATGCTATTCCAGCTACTGTTATGTAATAATTTACATCCTACTGGTGTTGACTTTGATGTTCAATGTTCAGGATCAAGTGTCACAGAAGCACGCATCTACCGGTGATCAGAGTACTGCACATGATACCCTCGATGAAAGAAATCAAGAAATGGACACCGATGAGTCGTAGTTATTATGAGTTCTATAGTATTGGATAATTTAGAGATCTTGCTCTTCCCCAATGATATTTAGAAGAGAGGCAGGCCAGCCTTTTCCCTGGGCGCTTCCAAGTTCATCTTATCAGGTGTATTTTATCGCGGAAGCTCTTCATGTGCTGCATCCTAAGGTCCCCAAGGGAAGGCCCAATTCGTGTAAATGTAGGGAAATACATGTCTTTCTCTAGGTAGGTGTATTAAAAAGAGAGACGAGGTTATAATACATCATTGTTGCCATCTGTGTTGTGCCGCAGAATGTGAGTTGTTTCATCAAAATGACAAACTTCATAGCGAAGTTAATTTTGACTTAATTCAGCACTTGTCATACTGGCTTCGGATGTGTAAACCAGTCATATTACCAAGTGAAAGACCAGCAGTTGCACTGGTAAATAGATGGAGATAGCCCGTGTAACTGAAACTTTGAAGTTTCCTATGTTTTTTTCCCTCTTACTTATTACGCTGTATTTAAAAATTCTAAGCTTTGCATGGTAATGAAAGTTAAATGTATGGATTGTTTTTTTTTCCCCGTGTGTTGAAATGTTTCTATTGACTGGGAAGATCTAAGTGAGAGTTTGAGGTCCTGGGTGCCAGTACTGCGGACTGCACTCCAACTTGGATTCTCCTAAAATAAAATTAGGATGATTTAAGAGTAGAAAGCAAATGGTGTTTGGAATAAAAAGTAGAAAGCAAATGAAGTTTGGAAAAAGAAATGGTGTTCAGTAACATACCTTGTTAACCTAGTCTCGAG
The DNA here is from genome assembly GCA_029216955.1 of Iris pallida. Taxonomy (NCBI): domain Eukaryota; kingdom Viridiplantae; phylum Streptophyta; class Magnoliopsida; order Asparagales; family Iridaceae; genus Iris; species Iris pallida. Next base: position 54,780 of record JANAVB010026126.1, on the reverse strand, counting down.
ACATACAGTTAATGCATTAGAAATGTTCTGTGAGATAGATTATACAATAACATGATTGCGAAATGTTTCAGTATAATTATATAGAAATAACATGATCATGAAATGTCATATGTGGCGAATCATATTGAAAATGGGGGTGTGGGTGGGGTGGGTTTTTTTTTTTTTTTAATAAATAGGGTTTTAAAAATTAAGTACAAATAAGTGGGATGATAAGAGTAAATGCAAATAAGTGAGATGATAAGTAATTAAAGTAAATGCAAATGATAGAACATGATAGCAATCACTATCGTGTATCTTTCGTGCTAATTAGAAAACTTATAACACTAGTTTGATCCGAATTTTTTTTGTCATCTTCTTACATTAGCTTTGATCCAAAGGTTTGTCGACTTCAACATCGAGCTTTGTTACAATGGCTTGTCGACTTCAACATCTTTCACAAGAGAAGGTTAATCTTCTTACAAGGGTTGAAGATCTCTTTTACAACTCAACAATAATATCACAAGAGAGAGGCAATTGAAAGCACTATGTAAGACGAGAATTGGATTTGGAAAACAAATTTATGGCTAGTTACTTGGAAAGAAGATGTCAAGATCCTATTTGTAATCCACAAACCAATCATCCAAAATTTGACCTTTACTATTCATACTAGTAGCAATATACTGGTTGAATATGTAACAACTAGTTAAACATAATAGTAGCAATATAGTTGAATATGTGCAACTAGTTAAATAGCCATTGCATAGTATTAATGGTCCAAAACTGGATCACATATATACTGACAGTATACCGTGCAAACAAAATTTGAGTTTAAAAACCTAATGTATTGAAACAAGAGTAAGAAAAATCTAGTAGAAGGATTAGGGATAAAGGCTTTTTGGTTTTGGAAAATAATTGAGATTGATTGATTTAGGTTAAAACAATACACAGTCTTCCTATGTATAGGTCTTAACTTCCAATTGCTTTCATCCACTCATGTTACATTCAACACCTATGACTATACTACAGAAAGAAAAGACACGTCTTTGAAACATTAATCTCCTTGATATTCTTGCTTTTAGCTTGAACGCCTTGATATCCTTCACTCTTGACTCAACCTTGATTGTCTTGACTCTTTGCTTGCTCATATTGTTTGTGCAAGAACTTTGTCAATGACATCCATGTTTTTCATCTTTATTATAAAACAATATTAGTCTCATAACACAAATATAACTTAATTAATACATGATTTAAACCAAAATTTGGGCCAATAATATTCTCCATTTTGATACTTGACAACATGTTGCATGACATAACAAATGCAAAAGCTGGAGTTTTTTTAAAGCTCTCCCTCAATGTATGCAAACTCCTCCCGACAAAATGAGTTGTACCAAGAAATTCCAGTACATATCCTCCCCTTAACCAATGATCCCTTGTAATGACACAATGGGAGAATTACAAGCATAGAAATGAAGAACAAGTTGACAAAGAGATGTAGGAAAACAACTTTGTATTATAGGAATGAAGAACAAGTCGTGTTTTCAACCAATACCATAAACATAGACTAGAAAACATAACATATAACGACTACAACATCACACTAGAGTTCATATGACACTAAATAGACATAACTGAAATAAGAGCAGTAAAAACACCTAAAGCCCATCGAGCAAAAAATAAATAAATAAGACAAACTTGAGAATCCACAAAAGCAAGCATCCTATTGCTCCCCTCCCTTATCATCCATCTAAAAGTCACTAGCATCATTCAGAGGAACAAAGATTGAAGAACCAGAACCACCAACAACAAGGGGGTCAATGCTGTCAGGATAAAGAAAACTACAAGCATTGGTGTTTTCACAACAAGGGCCCCATAATGGAGGGATGGTGAAGAGAAGGATCCATGGGTTCGTGGATGTGAGCGACGAGCTGAGTAGTGGACTATAACTTATCCTCTATCAGACGGAAAATAAGATCATTGCTCCCAAAGTATACCCCCATCTGCTCAGTCATGAGGAGCTGCGATGAAAGAACATAAGAGCTCAGATGACGAAGATACTGCATGTTAGGGCAGACAATAGATGTTGTAGCCAAGCTGGACAATAACAGACAAAATGACAATAGGGATAGACGGTTGCGACGAGCACAAGTGAGAGGATTTTTCGAAGATTTTAGACAAACAAAGAGAAAGATCAATGTCGAAGTATTCCAACATAAGTGATGATCATCCCATGCAAAGGGACCGGTAATGTCGATCGTGTGGTAGATTATGGTAGCCTGTAGACATAAAGGAGCTCCATAGTGAAATAATATAGGCAAGATAAGGTATCAAAAGTAGTAATCTGAAAAAGGAGTTGTAGATCGGACATTGAAAATCATAGTAGTCATTGAGATATTTGGACGATGATTTCTTATGCCTAAATGTCGTGCAAATAAGGCCAAGAAATCGATCATCGTTGTGGCTAGTTGAAAAATCCATAGGGAAGCAATCTACTAGTTCACCCCGATTACAATTTAACCAAGAACTTCCTTAGTCAAGTGAATGGTGGTGCCATCGTGCCATCGACAAGGGTATGCAAGGCCTTATGTCTCTTGGGTCTTTTCTACAACCATAGAAGGCAACAATAGCAATTGGATACACAAGACCCTGCTATTCCCATAGAGAGTCCCAACCTAAATGAACATAAAGGGGCCGATAAGTAGAAAAAGAGAGCTAGAGTTAATAGGTGTCACATCCCATACCGGAATACAGAGAGCGGAGGTATGACTCGGCCATCTACTCATTACCACAATATCACTAATACCTTGTAATACGGTCACTACTGTACCTATATACAAGATAAATTACGGATCTAGGCTATGACATAGGTCCCTATGTACTATTTTTTTGCTCGGTTTTTCTATATTATTCACTCATTATTTCTTGTGCTACTTGTTATTATGGGTTGACCTTCCTGGTTTTGTTTGGCCAGATTTAGTAATAAAGTCTGAGAATCTACTGTCACTCCCATACGATAGTCCATGCTAGAAGGGTAATCGTCACGAATGTTGAATGAGTTTCTTTTTCACCACTCATGATATCATTTTGATTCTTTTGCTGTGTTTAACGTCAGACTCTTATTTAGCTCGCATATCTAGGAGCCTGTTCCTTAGTCATTTTGACAACATAATTGTATATAATAGATTGTAGATGATGATGTGATCAAGTATGACTTGATATTGTGGGAGTCTTCTCTTTGTATAGCTAGATTCATAATCATTTTGATTGAGCGCCAGAGATGTCTTATTGCCTTATCTTATATGTTCTATATTACTGATTTATTTTATTGATTGAGACAGCTTGTATTGTAGTATATAACTGTCATGAACCATTCCCACTTTGGGATACAGATATGTGGTTAAGTCCAGCCTATGCTGAAAATTGAACTTGAACTTGAACTTGAATCAATTATGTAGAACGAACTAGAATTTTTTGCATGTACAATATCAAGAATATAACATGTAAAGTACATGGCATGTATATTTATAATAGTTCTAACTAAAACATGCAACAAGAACATATGCAGAAAGAATGAAATAGTAGTAGTGGTTGCTTTAGCCATCATATGGATTTGATATTATTGACTGATGGGTGGTCATACATAGCTTCCCTTACTATCCCCCACATAACACAAAACAATATAATGTTGATTAATAATCTACTTAGAGTAGGTCTACATATTTGTTCCTAAGAACTATTCCTATATTCGTGGTTTCTAGATTATTTTATGGTCTTAGGAAAATCCTAAAACTACCAAAATTAATCCAATTATTCTAAAAATTAGAGTTAGTCTATTCCTAATCATCTTAACATGTATGATTTTTCTCAACAACTAGGATATATATAACCTATATAAATTATTAACAATTTCTTAGTTAAATATGGACAACAGAGAAAGGAAGAAAAATATCTCCTAATCTACTAGTCCATTAGGGCTGAAATTTAGGCAGGGTGATTTCACATATCAAATATATGCTCACAAAATTTCAAGCAAAAAAGATTTATCAAATTTGAGATACAACTCCTACTAGTTGTCAAAATTCTGGAACAGCCAAAATTGTGAAATTTGTTATAGGAAACCTTTAGAAGAATCCAAAAACTACATTCCACACTCATAATTTGATGGCCCTAGATGTTAGGTTTACAACAAAATCTATTTGGATGCAAAATCTTACAGGATCTAAGAGTTATTACCATTATACTACTTTTATATTCTGCTTGCATTTTGATAAGAAATTTATTAGGTGGTCAAAAGACATCAAAAATCTACGTAAGAATATGTTTGGAAAGGGGACCAAGAGAGAATATACTCATAAATTTTAGCCAAAAACTCATGCGTTCTTAAATCCTCCCTCAAACTAAAAATTCCTTATGGACTGGCTCCCAGAATTCTGCTCCTCAAAATCTCCATTAAACACCCCCCCCCCCCCCCGCACACATGCCTTACAACTCTATATCCTTCAAAAAAACTCCCTTACTAACAATAAAGTCTCACTCTTATCTCGCCATACTATGGGTTGTCACTTCCTTACTGACTGGTTGTTTCTCTAGCTTCCATCTTGGATGCACTCGAGTGCAGGACTCCTCCTTTGCCTCCATCATCAAGTGAATCCATCTCTCATTGCCAATGGTAAGTTGTGCTTCACTACAGTCCTGACCTGGTTCTCTCTCCCTCATCCACATCTCCTCTAGATTTTAGTTGCACTGTCCGCCCACTGCCTGTCTTTGGATACAACTTGACCTATCCTCTGAAGGGAGCTTTACCTACTTGTATCGCTCTATGTCCAGAAGAGGTCTCCAAGACCTCCCTATCCCGGAGACATGCCACACCCCGTTCATCATAAGTAGAAGGATCCCCAGCTTAGGCTAAAGCTTTCATCGACGTTAATCACTCCACATCCATATTAGGAAAATGGATCGAGTGAACAATATCCGTTGAGCCCTTAGCCCCACTGATGGTATTCTCCAAAATGTCATTACCATCTGGGTTACCAATGGCAACGACAATAGTTGCAACACCATTAGGCAAATAGGTCGAGTGAACCTCAACGCTAGTGCACAATCGTCCATTGTTAGGTTCAGCATCATCAATTTCCCGCATCACTTCCACCACTTCCTCTCGTAAAGCTTAAGGTTTGGACAAACATCTATGCAATGGCCTATACATTTGCAAGTCGTACACATAGGAGGAACACATTAATATATGATCGATTGCACATACTTAATACCATCAGGATGGTATATATGCATAGCATCAGGCAATGTTCAACTCATAGATACCTCTACCAACAGTCAAGCAAATGCCAAATGCTTTCGCCCGGCAGTTGCTGCGTCCATCCTGATTAGTCGAACCATGAATTTTGCCATCTACTCAGTATTGGCGCATTCCATAGGTGAAGCGACAACTTTAGGAAGATCACACATATTAGGATGTGGCAAGCATATTACGTTCCAAAGAAGCTACCAGTTCCCATCTCTTTTTTATGATGACCAATAAACCATCAAAGATCTGCAGTCCATTATTGAGCACATCCTCTAGTGCTGCCATATCTTAGAACTTAATGAAGAAGAATCCATTTTCTTGAAAGAAAACATCAACACCCTCTGCTGGATTCCAAACTCGTCGTACATAAGAGAAGCTGGTTGATAGGAAGGTCGCTCACCAAACACATAAAGTACAGTCAGGTTGGCCCACTACCTCACCAACTCGGTCATATATGCCTTTTTGATCACCATTGCTCAAGCTCCTCATACCATCTCAGGGCCATCCTCCTTTGGAAGCATATCCCCTTTCATCTGAAATGATGATAAAGTTAATGTCGTGCATAGCGAAACCAAGGAAATGGGCTTTATAGAAGCGAATCTCTGCATACTGTTATTTATAATTGAACGCCTATCCTCCAAGTCGTACCCCAGTATATCCATGCAAGGATGACCCCACTATAGTGAGCGATGTAAGCATGTTCGCCTTGTGCTTTTTGTCGTACGACTCCAAGGTTAATTACCTTCTTATTATTTTTTTCTTCCTCGTGAAACCACCTTCCAACCAACGTCATCAACATTGGGGCTTTGACTAACGCCATCAAGATTCAGACTTCGGCTAGTAGTGTTTTTATTCCCCAAAGAATCATGGACAGTAAAGTTTTTATTCCCTAAGGTGTCATGGTCGATCCAATTTCTATAATTAACTATTCAATACATTGCAATGCAGACAACAGAAGACTACTACAAGTCAAAGTAAACTTGAAAACAAGATTGCTACAAAACAAGAAGACTACTACCATCATTATATTTTTGCATTTTATTAGGTATTTTATACTTTATTGAGTCTAAGAGTTATGTGAGTTGTATCGCACTTTGACAAATTTAGATGCACTCAGAAATAGCCTACCTAAACCCAAAAATTATATCCTGACTCGAACCCAACTCAAACCATTCTCAAGATAGGCCATAAACAAAACCAGAAACTTTCTAGAATTTGGAAAACTGAACTCGGACTGGGTTCTGTCCGAACTTTGGTTGAATTTTTGTTCCCAAATTAGAAACCCTAGTCAGTCTCCTTTCCTGATGACTCATACAAGGTTAAATTTTAACATTTGATGTCTGAACTCTGCTCGAACTCAGTCCCATGAAACCCTATAAATAGAGAAGCATTCCACCATTTCAAATCACTCATTCATCTTATTATCTCTTGTAATGCCCAGATCTCGTATTACGCATTTGGAACATATGTACGTATTTTGACCCGTATTGCATGTCTCCCTGCTTGATTTATTTTGACATTTCATTGATTGGTTTATCTTGGTTCGGTTGGATTAGTTTGGCTTGGTTCAGTTTTGCTTGATTTTATGTGAACCAAACCCACCCCACCTACCTCCACCATCACCATTTATTAACTCTCACCTACCACCACTCCCACCATAAATATCAATCCCACTCTCTCTCTTCTATTATTACTCATAACTCATTTCTTCTTCTCCATCTTTACTCTTCACCTACCAGGAGGGAGAGAGAGAGCTTAGGCAAGTGCATCTTGCTTCATGGAGGAAGTCCATTTTTATTGTTCCATTGTCTTCCTCATGTGTTTCTAACCCACTTTAGTACTTTGGCATTTTTTATTTCTGTGGTTAATTTCTTGCAGATCTAGCTTTGTGGTATTTTCGGTTTCCATGAATTTTGATCTATCAAACTTGCATATATTTTGCTAGTTGATGGTTCCAAGTTGTAGAGAATTCTATTTTGTCCAAATTTGACCTACGGGAGTTCGAATTTGGGTTCCTGATGTTGTTTGGAGGAGCATGGAGGTCATGATATTTTTCATGGACATGTTCTCTGTGGGAGTCATAAATTGTACTTTGGCCGCATGCAACGTTGGGTTGCTTAGCCGCAAGAGCATGCTTGCTCTGAGCCGCATAGGCCATTGCCATGTATATTTTAATGCATGACCTTAGCATTCACGTGTATGGCCTTTCCTTTTATTATTTATTGCATGCATTTATGCATTAGCTTGCAATAGTGAGCCACATGTACATATAAGGTGAGCCGCATGGCCTAGCAAAATGCTTGCATGCTAAATTATTTAATGGTGCATGTTAATTTACGTACAGCATTAATGCATTTGTGAGATGGTGTTCTTGCATGCATTTAATGCATGGATTAGAAGCATTATTAAATACATTGTTAGATGGTGTAAATAATGCATTGCTAGCAACTTAGCCGCATAAGCATTCAAGAATGTATTTAATGCATTACTTTAATGCATTCAAGAATGCATTACTTTAATACATTTCCTAAAACCTAGCCGCATATGGCTTAGGAATTCTCTAATGCATCCCTTTATGAAATTCTTTAATGCATTTGCTTTAATGCAATTCTTTAATGCATTTCTCTACACTAGCCGCATATGGTTAGGAATTTGCAAATACATTTCTTAAATGCATTCTTTAATGCATTTTAATGCTTTAAAGCATAATAATGCATTGTTTGATGCATGCTTACGTACAAGTAAGCCTAATGCATGAAAATTTCATGCATGCACTTGTTGCATGTGCATGCATTATTTAATGCATTGTGTTAGATGCATAATAATGCATGTGTTATTATTTCGCTTGCATTCTGGGCCGTATAACATTAGCTGGCATTTAATGCATTAAGAATAATGAGCCGTATTGCTCTATATAGTGGTGTATTATTTAATCTCCTATATATTTGCATTTGCTTGCAAATGCTAATTGTAGCCGCATGGGAACTTATCAATTGCTTGCATGCATTAAATTGCCTACCTGGTCCAACACTTTAGTTGCCGCATGAAAATAATTGCTTGGCCACGTGGCCTTATTGCTTAGGCCGCAGGGCAATATTTGTACAGTTGTATTTTGTGGGCCCCATGGCATTTCTTTGCTTGCTAAATGCAAGCTTACCTTGTGGCCGCATGGCCTATATATTATTATTTTTGCCGCATGGCCTACATAATATTTTGGCCGCGTGGCCCTTGTTTGATGGTTGCTGCGTGACAAATTTTGGTGTTGGCCGTATGGCCATATAATATTTATTTCTCTCGGCCACGTGAACCATTAATTAAAGGGTTCATGTGTATCTTTTCCTTGCTGCCCTTATTGTGGGGGACGGGGTCCCACATCGCTTCTTGAAGTTGACTTGCTTGCTGAAGTGAGAGCTTGCAATTATTGCGAGTCCCACTATCTTTTGTCTTATTTGATTTTATGTTCTCTTGTTATATTGGCCGCATGGGTGGCCTCCCACTCTCTTTGGCCACATGTATGTTCTTCCACTTTTGGGCCGCATGGGGTCCACTTTGATTGTTTTGTTTTATTTGCCTGAATTGTGGTCAGAATTTCTTCCCACTCCCAACATGAAAGTTGTAGAGTTTCTCCTTAGCTTCAAGAATATATATATATTATATTATTATTTAAATTGTGCAAGTTTCTCCCCTTCTTGATGAATGACATGACTTGATAGCGACCCGCCGTGGTGCACTCCCGACAAGATAACTTGACCTGACAATTTGATATGATAATTCTTGATAGTGGCCCGTCGTGGCGCACTCCTGACATGATAAACCTAACGTGATATATCTTGATAAGCTGTTGCGACGACTACTTGACACGACAAGAATGAATGACCTAGACACCGTGGACGATTGTGCTTGTACAAATGAACCAGTCTTGTCTTGCATCATGTCTAGGACTGGGACCCCTGAGTACCACGGTCATGGGTACCCACTGTAAATGGCTAAGGCTAATAACTAGAATAATTCAGTAGTCATGAGAGATTTTTCCAGTTACAGGCGATCCCGTTATCCCGGCCATAATTGTTGGACTTGTAGCCTGCCATCGAGTAGGGCACATTTCCAGTCCACTGACATATGGGGCACTTCATGAAATAATTTCTACGCACACTGTCATGTGTTGCACACCAAGCTACCTAATAATTATTGATAGCTGCGTAATGAATCTAAGTCCCCTGGATAACCTGGATTAGCTACAGGGCTTGTGGTTGGAGGAACATCTCATTACATATTGCTAGTAACTAAGGCTTGTGATAACCCTAGTTAGTTAAAGTATCAAGCCGTACTTATTGCTTGTCCGTGAATGATTGGATGGAGTCTAGTCTTGTCTTGATCCTGTACAAGATTGTTACATGACCTGTCTTCTTATATTATCTTGCCAATAAATGGTGGAAGAAGCCAAGTTCTGTTCAGACGAAGGGTTACAACCCCGGTCCTTGTTTGGTTTAAGGGTTGTAACCTGGTTATCTGAATAGTCCCATGGTTATCTCATCGTATATCACCTGTCATGGTTATCTGAATAATCCCATGGCTACTTGAATGGTTCCCTCGTACTCCATTATGACTGTTGTTATTCTTTTAATATCAAGCCATAATTACTATCTTTTATTATGTAATTGTATTCTTGTGCTAATTGCTGGTTTTAGTTCCTAAGTGAAGCCTCCTTTGTGGCACTTGCTCTTTTTGGGGTCTGACCTAGCTGGTTTGTATGGCCAGATACCAGAGCAGCTTCAGAGGATCTACCGACCTTCCAGCTCGATGGTGACCATCATGAGTGACCAGGACAACGAGTGGGTTTATTTTTGCTCTCCCACTATATTGTAAAAATTTCATTTTGAGGCGTTTAGCCGGCGAGCACCTGTTAGCTCGTATTGCATACCTTATTATTGTCTACCTACGGGCTGTAACATGATTGACAGATCCTAGGGTTGATCATGTATGACTAAACTCTTGCTAGTCCTCACATTTTATAATGACTAGCTTCATGATTAGATGGATATGTAATGTTTGGGATGTCTTATTATTATATATTTGGTGATCTTATATCTTGTAATTTTACTTGCTTGCTTGAGATTGAGACAATTAGGCTTGCTATTGACCATAGGAGACTGATGGATTGTAGTTAAACCCTCATATATCTAGACAGCCGTGACCGTATAGTGGGGTGGATTCTATTTCATTATACGTAGCTGGCTATGTATGCCCCCGCTCTCCAGTATTCTGGTTCTGGAGCGTTACATGGTTTAAGTGGTGGCCCATGCAGGTCTTATAAATCAAGATATGTGAGGGTTTATCGAATAGATGTCTCAATCAGTACTCGCCCTTGATCTTTGTTCGTATTCTCTGAATCCCTGAAAATTCATGTCCTGATCACATACTTGTAATCGTTGATCTGTCCTGGTCCTTCCTTATTGTTCCTTATGTCGTCTTCTTCAGCGGTATTGTTCTTGGACCTGCCGATCAGCAAGGCGAAGCACCTCCCGTGGACCAGCCTCAACCTGGGGATCAAGTCCAGCATTCAGGAGTAGCTTCCAGAGTTATGCCTATAGAGGGTCCAGAGCCACCATTCCAGCCAATTCAGTCTGTAGAGCCTGATGATCACTTTGGTGGGTCTCATCAGGACATTATTAGACCGAGCCCAACGGTTCCATCAGGAGCTCCATCTCGAGATTTTGTCGGCAGTAGAGCAGTTTGAGCCTCAGACTTTCGATGCGGTACTGAGAGCAGCCAGGAGGCATGAGTATACCTCCCACAGGATCGTGGACAGGACCGGGGGTCGGAAGCGATCTCACGGCCAGATGACCCAATCGACCGCACCAGCCCCGGCAGTCAGGGCTTTGACAATTGGAATCCGAGGCAGGCGGCCTCAATGACGTCGATTCAGCATTCCACCCCGACACACCCTCAGCAGCAGAAGCAGAAGCAGTCTTCCGCAGTGGGATGTTCTCATTGCGGAAAGCCCAGCCATGTGGTAGCAGAATGTCGTAGGGCGCAGGAATTGTGCCTGGCTTGTGGAGCAGCAGATCATAAGGTTGGATCCTGCCCGAACAGGGGGAGTTCATCATCAGCTTTCTCTGGTCCTTCAGTTAGAGGGCCCGCTCCAGTCCAGCAGCAGCAACAGTACCCGTTCCCGGGGCCATTGCCGACGCAGTCCCAGGCATTCCAGCAGCAGAGACCGCAGCAGTATGCCCAGGTCCAAGCTTAGATTCAGAACCGGCAGAGAGGTTCCTAGCAGGATGTCTTCCCTCTTCCTCATACCTTCAATTCCTTGCTTGCATGATTGATTATTTAATTGATTGCTTAGTATAGCTTGTCATTGCAATCTCTAGCCACTTGATTAAATTCCGAGGACAGAATTCTTTTAAGGTGGGTAGAGTTGTAATGCCCAGATCTCGATTTACGTATTTGGAACACATGTACATATTTTGACCCGTATTGCATGTCTTCCTGCTTGATTTATTTTGATATTTCATTGATTGGTTTATCTTGGTTCGGTTCGGTTTGTTTGGCTTGGTTCGGTTTTGCTTGATTTTATGTGAACCAAACCCACCCCACCTACCTCCACCATCACCATTTATTAACTCCCACCTACCACCACTCCTACCATAAATATCAATCCCACTCTCTCTCTGTAATACCCGTATTTCGGAATACGTATTTCAATTAGGCGTATATGTATTTCGGACCTGTATTTTATTTTCTCAGATTCTGGCATGTAATTGTGTTTTAGTTTAACTTGCAGATTTTGGTTTTTTCGTAAAATGGGTTTTGGACCTGGCGTGGTTTTATTTTGTAGAAAAGGAATTGGTTTGGTTTGGTTTAGTATGCATTGGACCACACTTAGCTAACCTCCACCCTCAACACAACATACCCTCCCTCATTAAAACCCCACCTAACTTTCTCTCTCCTCATAACTTCTATTAATTTTCTTCATCTTCTTCTTCCTTCCTCCACCAACACCATAGGCAAGTGCACATTACCACCAAATAAGCACCCCATTTTATTTGTCCATTAGCTAGATTAGGCCATGGTGAACAATATTAGAACTTGGTATTTTGTGATTTGGAGCTTCCATTTTTCTAGATCTAAGTTTTAACCATTTTTGGGTTTTCTTGGTTTTGATCTATTAAACTTAGATTTTTCCTTGTTTTGAGGCTTCCAGGTGGAAGAGAATTCAATTTTACACAAGTTAGAACTTTGAAAATCCAAATTTGGTTTTGTTTTGGCTAAGTTATGAAGATTGGAAATTTGGAGTTCTTGGGGTTTTTTTCTCGGTCTGATGGAGAAGATGATCCTCGGCCAGCGCTCTTTAGCGCATGGCCGAACTGCGCCAACTCCTCGGCCAGCGCTTTGCGCTGGGCTGACCCGCGCTGGCGCTCTTTAGCTCCAGCGCCTTCCTTCCATTGGCGCACTTGACCGCTGCACAGCTCACTCCCAGCGCGGCTTGGCTCCAGCACAACCCAATCCTGGCGCCGCTCATCCCCTACGCAGCTCGCTTTCAATGCAACCCAACTCTAGTGCAGCTCACCCCCTGCGCGGCTTGACCCAGCACAACCTGCTTTCAGCGCAACCCAACCCAGCGCAAGCCGACCCTAGCGCAACCCAACCTCAGCACAGTCCATTCCCCTAGCGCAATCTGATCCCTAGCGCAACCTGTTGCCCATGGTGATTTGGTTTTATTTCCTTGGACTTGGCTACTCTTTTGTGGATTGGAGTTTTGAGATCTTGTTCCACACAACACGACTGTCTCGACCCAATACGAACTGGCACGGTTTTCGGTGTTTTGATTATGACTAGTACAATTTTCGTAAATTTTATGATTTATGATCCTAGTGCTTTCTGATCTTCTTGATAGTAACCCGATAGGGTGCGCTCTTAACTTGTGACCTGTGATCCATGATTAATCTTTGCAACTGGATAACTTGATAGTAGCCGTGGCGGCGCACTCCTGACTTGTAACTTGTAACTTGTAACCTGTAACTTGTAACTTGACTTGACTTGATGCTGTTACGATGGCTAACTTGACTCATATAATCAACTCTGACGCCGTGGGTGTTCATTCTTGCTGCTTTGTGCAATCCACTTGTCTTGTCTCGTATCATGTCTAGGACGTGACTTCCTGGTTACCACGGTCAGGGATTCACACTGAATACGGATTAGGCTAATTACTAGATCAAACTATAGTTCATGGAGAATTTCCAGTCACAGGCGATCTCGTTATCTGTGCGCTTTAAATGGACTTGTAGCCTGCCGATGAGTAGGGGACATTTCCAGCATGCTGTCATGTGTTGTACCCTCTAAGTCACCTAAGGGTACATTGTCTCCCGGGCAATGTACCCAACCATACTCTCAACCCGCGGAAGGATAACTGGATAGTCTGCAGGGCTTGGGACTGGAAATTTCTCATTTGCATCTTGCTAGTAACTAGGCTTGTGATAACCCTACTTAGTTAAGTAGTAAGCCGTAGTATTTGTTTGGCCGCTTGTGAATGGATGGTGTCCAGCCTTGTCTAAGTCTCGTCTAGTCCCAGTACCTGGTACTCCTGAACATAATTGTTTTACTTATCTTTAACAATAAATGGATAGAGACAAAGTGCTATTCAGGCGAAGGGTTACAACCCCGGTCTTTGTTTGGTTTACGGGTTGTAACCTGGCTCCCGGAATGGTTCCACGTCCCTAGTCGTTTATTGTCATGATGTACTCTTTATTACTTGTACTTTTCTTCTTTTCCTTGTGTTCTGTTATGCTGGCTTTTGTTCTTATTTCGTGGCCTCCTTGTGACACTTGCTCTTTCTGGGGTTTGACCCAGCTGGTTTTGTGTGGCCAGCTCGATGCATATTTACTTACTGTCTGCCTACGGACTGTAAACATGATTAACAAATCCTAGGGTTGATCATTGTAGGAGCGTAAAAAGTACCTCATAAATCTAGTTAAAGAAGGAGAACTCTACGCCCAACCAGGCTTTACGCTAGCTACTCTGTACGCTGGCTATCCTTTACGCTAGCTACTCTGTACGCTGGCTACCCTTTACGCTAGCTGCTTTACGATAGAAATGACTGTCAGATCATGCATTTAATGCATCTGACATAATGATTTGTTGACAGGGTATAAACGCAAAATTCAAAGAGATTTGATTTACACAGAAATCAATATTGTCGTTTAGTGCAAAACAGGCCACTTTACGCTCAATGAAATTACTTCTTTTTACGCACGATAGTTATGTGAGTTTTTACGCTCAAAACTATTGTGAGTGTAAAGTCTATTTGAGCTACTTTACGCTCAAGGCTATTTTAGCCACTTTACGCTGGGAAGTTTATTTGGGCTGTTTTTACGCTAATTTTCCACTTTACGCTCAGTATATGTTTCGGGTCATTTTTACGTCCGATCGTTTCTGGCTACATGAGAACGTGGTTTGTCCACGTGGCTTTCATGCCACACTTATTGAAGAACGTGTGTACATGCTTCCTGTTTTTGTTGATATAATGGGACACGTGTCAACGCATGTAGAGGGTAACTTCCATCGTGGGTGACAGTTGCCAGCGTAAAGACTCAAATGTGTTACTTTTTACGCCCAATGAGTCATGTCTATAAATAAACTTATTTTACACATCAAAAGGATCATGCACAGAGAGACAGGAGAGAATACATAGAGATCAGAGCCCAGAGACTTTGATTTTTCGGAGCATTCTTCTTCAACCTTTCTTCCAGAACAGAGTGAAGCAAAGCAGGAAAGCATTCGGCCTCGCCATTAGTGCCCAAGTGCGTCGATACCTTTCTAGTGACTTAGTTCTTCCAAGTATTCATCTTCTAGCAGTGATCTTCATCATCATCATCGTATGGTCCAAGGAACAAAGTGATCGCCTTCAGATCAGACTTCCATAGCAATACTTTCCAGAACAATTTGTACTCTTTTGTACTCCTTCAAGTTTTATTTTCAAAAGCTGATTTTAGGCATTTTGTTAAGTGAAATAAAAATGACGACTCTGCTGGGGATGACCTTCTCCTCTGACGAGGAGGCAATTGCTCAATACGATGATGTTTCGGTCGGTTCGACCAAGAAGACTCTGGTTGTACACTTCGACCAGACTGCCTATGAAGAAATGCTCCGGACTGGGGGTAGCAACCGCTGCTCCAATGTTCAGAAATCGAGGAAGGCGCAAAAAGTTTGGGTTCCCAAATCCAAGGCATCCTCGGATCTCCCTACTGTACCTGCAGGCAAAAGAATCCTTCCTACCCATGTTGTAGAGGCTCTCATCTATGATGAGGTAGTCTCTACTTCGGTAGCACGCCATGGGCGTAAAAATCAGAATTTATGCCCCGAGAGTAAGAACAAGTCTCCCGTCTGTGACGTGGTAGACTCCACAGCTGTACACTCTCGGCGTAAAAACAAGTCTCCCGTTTGTAATGTGGCAGATTCCAATGCCTTACGTTCTGAGCGTAACAATAAGTCTCCCGTCTGTGACGCGGTAGACACGCAAAATTTATGTTCTACATGTAAAGGAAAATCTCCCGTCTATGACGCGGTAGATACTCATGTTTTGTGCTCTATGCGTAAAGGTAAATCTCCTGTCAGTGACAGTGTAGATAAAATTCACAAAGATGCTTCTGCATCTAAAGTGAATGTACCTACACGCATGAAGCATAAAAACATAGTTGGTAAAACTTCTGTTTTCAACCAACAACCTTCTTATACTACTGTACGCAAAGTACCAAACTTACAAATTACACGCAATAAAGATGGAGTCCTTCGTGCTCAAAAATCTTAGGATTTACGTACGCAACTCCAAGCGCGTAAAAATGTACAGTTTGCTTCTGCGAATGTAGCCAGTAATCTCCTTTATATACAAGGGACTAAACGTTTTTCTACCCCTAATGTAATAAAGAAGACTACTCCTTCTGATTTACGTGAATTGCTAATGCAAAAGCGTAAAAACAGACAATCTCCCGTGACACTCCCCCAAGAAAATTATCATTGTGAGTGTCACCAGATTGTGATCAAATGTTGTTGTTCGGCTTCCAAACGGTCAGTTTTTGATCGGTTAAGTTTTAATGCGCCCCAACAACAAGCTGGTGAGTTGTCATATGCATCAGTCAACTTGGCATCACATACCAACAGAGGACAACGTCCTAGACGGAACACGTCCCAAACTCCAGGTCAACAACAATTCAATAGACTTCTTGATTCCTTTGAAGGAGTATATCAGAATACTCGATCAAGAAGACAAAGACAGTTGCAGACTTCTGATTCAGAAGCTGGGGGTACTCAATCTTTTGAGTCCGAAACTGATAGTATCGATTCATACTTCTATACTAATCCTTCTGTATCTTCAAGAGAGGTTGAATCCTACGCTATTGGAGATGAACCAGAGACGTCATCTGTTAATACAAAACAACGTCTCACTGCCGTTGAGCAATCATTGAAAGACATGCTTAACATGATACAAAGCATGCACCAAATAATAACGGCTCAGCAAACTACTCAACCAGCAGTAGTAACACCGGTACAGGTAGCAGCACAAACTCAAGATAGCCAAGGGGTTGATATACCTTTGAATATCCAAGAGACTGCTGTTAATCAAAATTCTACATCTCCAGATCCCTTCATTCCAGAAGATGTACCATCTCCGGTGGGGGTTACAGTACAACCAACAACTATTCAATCAAATGTGCTTCCGCAAACCAGCGAAGCCATTCAAGCAGTACGTGAGCTCAAAGCACAGTTTGAAGTTTTAAAGCAAAAGGATCAACTCCAGAGGTTAGGGATTAAGCAACCTTATCCTCCTCATTGGAATGATGTACCCTTTCCACCGAAATTTAAGCCACAGTCAATGGTATTGTTTGATGGAAAGGCTTCTCCTAGTCAGTATATCAATTACTTTGATATTATGACTATACATTTGCAGAAAAATGATGCTCTTCTCACTCGAGTATTCATTGCATGCTTGACGGGTTCAGCTTACGACTGGTATCGTAGTTTACCCGACAATTGCATTTCATCTTTTGACGAATTTAAGGCAATATTTCTTTCCCGCTTCTATGAAAGAGGTATGGACATGAACATGTCCTCCTTAATAGAAATTAAGCAAAAGGAGAAAGAAGATACTCGGACGTTCATTGAACGTTTCCAACAGGCGACTCTAAAGATGCCTCATGGTATGCCAGATTCAGCGTTAATTGATACATGCAAGATGAATCTGCGACCATCTATCGCTGTCTTCACGGGTTCCCAATTCACAGATTGGGCTTCGTTTATCATAGCATCAGTTTCTGTCGAGACTAATGGTAGGTTGGCTCGTGAACATGGAATGATTTTTGCCTCAGAGGATAAAGGAAAGAAAGGTAATCCTGGTAATAATTCTGGAAATCGTAATGCAAAAGGAAAATACATTCTTATGGTTAATCTTTCTAAAAGAAAAACGACGCCGAATAATCAGGAGTCTTCTAAACCAAAAGAAGAATATTCTTTTGACGAGAGTGATATCCCAGGGATATTTTAATGTCTAGTGAAGAGTGGCAAACTCCAGATCCCGGAGCCAAAGAGGCCTAATGAGGTGAATCTGACTGACAATCCCAAATATTGTATCTATCACATATACATAAATCATCCCACCAGGGCTTGCTATGTCCTAAAGAAGAAAATCCAAGAATTGATTAATGCCAATGCCATCTCTCTAACTAATGATGAGCACACGGTTACAACCAATATGGTTTCTCTTCAATTTGGAGATTTTTCTCCACAACAAATCCCAGATGGAATTATCCCAATTCCGAAGGCGACGATGAAGATTGTGAATATCCCGCCTGCTAGAGAGGAAAATGAAGGATTATTGCCTCTCACATTAAAGAATGGAGAAATTATGTGGGTGCATCCTGACTTAGTACCTGAGTTGGAAAATGAAGGTAAAACTTCAAAATTCAAGAAAGGTAAGAAAGTCAAAACCTGCAACATAATTTCTCATGTTATTCCAGATCCTGATGATTTGGATCATCTATGGGATGGCCTTCCTTTAGAAGATAGACTGAGAGGATTGAACATATGTCCTCCAAGTTTGGCTCCTCCTACCAAGCTCAAGCTTACTCATCAGCAGTGGCTAGCCATGAATAGTGTTTCCTTATACTGGGCACAATAAGTCTTTGCTGCTTATGAAAAAGTTCCTACAGGGATCTTTTCTCGTATCCCGAATCCTTCTCATCCCGTAGCTATAGAGACGTTTATTCCTCATTCTCCTGTAGTTACAGAGATCTCTTCTTCTTCCTCTATTGAACCACTTATTAAAAGTCCATTGCCTACTCACTTGTACAGTCAGCAATCTGTCCTTCTCATGAAGAAGATGGGTTATGATTTTCAAAAGACAGAAGGTTTGAATTATGATAAAGGAATACGACTTCCTTTACAAATTCAAAGCCAAACATCCACTGTTGGATTGGGTTCTGAGGTCCTGCATAACAATCCTCGTAAGACGAAGGCTAAGGGAAGGAAGACTAAATCCTACAATATGGTACTTCCTTCTTCTGAGTCTGAAGAAGAAACCTTTGCTGGTACAAGATCTGGAAAAGAGTACCACAAAGATTACGAGGGATCCCCCAAAGAAGCAGAGAATGTTGAAACACCATCAACTCAACCGTCTATTGTTCCTGCTGTGGTTGAAAAGGAGAAACAGAAAGCAGTACGTTTCGATGTCCCGTTGAAGTCTACTTCCAGTCAGGGGGTGGTGATAAAACCCTATAAATTTGATATTCTAGCCCAGTTAGCTAATACTCCGGCTAGATTATCTATCTTCGAGTTGCTTCGCCTTTCTAAAGAAAGTCGCAAAACTTTGAGTGAAGCTTTGCTGCAAGCTGATTCCTGCTTAGCTCAACTCAAGACTCCTGATAATATACCAGTGTCATGCCTACAATGTCATAGTGTGATGGAAGCAATTCCCAACATCACCTTTACACAAGAAGATATGTTGTTAAAGCATAACAAGCATGACAGGCCTTTGTGCTACTCCGGGTATATTGAATCCATTGAAGTTGACAGAATTTACATTGATCCTGGGTCTTCCATTAGCATAATTTTTCAAAGTATGTTAAGACCATTGAGGATTCCTACTAGTGACTTAACTTACACTAGTACCATAATAGTTGGATTCAACTCTGGAAAGAGCAAACCACTGGGGAAGATTCGTCTAAAGATTCAGATTGGTGATCTTCGAACTATGGCAATATTCTATGTTATTAATTCAGACGTATCCTACAACATCCTTCTTGGAAGACCATGGTTACATAAGCATAACATCGTGCCTTCAACTCTCCACCAATGCTTCAAGTACGTGGATTCCCAAGGGGGTGTAAAGACTGAGTTTGCTGATATCAATCCTTTCAAAGGTGTCGAAGCCTATTTTTCTGATTCGAGGCTCTAGAAACAAGAACTTGTAAAGGAAATATCAGACATGGCTGAAGATCAACCATTTGCCGAAGATCAGTATATTGATGAAGATTCGCCAGAAGAGCAACCTTTGAAGATCAAAGTCAAAGGGCGAATTCAACCCCAATCTGTCAACAATCAACCTCTAATGATCAAGGTCAAAGGAAGAACTCAAGCTTTATCTGAGGAATTAGTGAATATTCCTACTAAAAGCCAAGTTCAACCTCTTATGATCAAGGTCAAAGGGCGTACTTCTCGTACGAATGATCCAGAACCACCATTGATTGTCAATCTTGGCAAATCTACACAAAAGACGGATGATGGTCCATTAGTGATTAATCCGAAGCATAGCAGTCAAATTATAAATGATGTAAATATTGATCATTTTGTACTTTCCAATATCAATAAAGATTTTTTTTTTTTAGTATATGGCTGTCAAATATGTTGAAAGAATGACTTTATCTTCTGGTGATCAATATCACCAGTATAAAGACGACATAGACACAGAGAAAACCTTATACATTGATCATAAGGAGAATTTCTTTCCTCCTCATGTTGATGTTGGACCTTATGCTCAAAGGTTTCTAACATCTTCTCCTTATTTTCTTCCTGTAGCCGCTTTATCACAAACTTATGTAACTTTTAGACGTCACGAAGAATCTTATTTCGTGATTCCGTCTGATAAGAGAAACAAGCGCCAGATTATGTTTGGCCTAGCTAGAAATATCCCTGTTGCTCAGACAGATGATTTGAGAGATAAAGATAAAGGAAAAATTCGAATTGACAGATATAGTCAACAATCTCTCAAGATTATCCAAAATATGAGATATGATTTAAAGACTATGCAAGGTCTTAATCAAGGCAAGGGTAGACGATTACCATTAAGTGGTGATCCGTTTTATCAGAAAACTCGTCATGGGTTGGGATATGATCCGTCCCGTATGTTTAATGACGATATTCAAGAAGAATTCTCTTCTAGCTCTTCACAATCATCAGATTCGGAAGAAATCCAATTCATTGAATCTGATACATCTCACCCCTCATATGTTAGAGGAGATTATTATAATAAATCTGAACAAATATTCTCAGTTAATATGGTTCAAACTGATGGTGAATCTGAACCATTTGAGAATGATCCTTGGGCTCAACAAATGGACACTCAGTAGGAACTTCGTTCTGAATAACGACAACCACCTACAGAGGACGAGATTGTCCAGATTGATGTTGGAGATGGAACCATGCCTAAACCAATATTCATCAGTAAAAACCTTTCTAAAGATGAAAATGAAGAGTTGATAAAACTGATCAAAGAATATATTATATTTTTGTATGGAGTTATTGTCACGCCCCGATCCCGGAGGATCGAAAACTAGCCACTGGGCGTGATGCCGTACAAGTCTAGATTGCACTTGTACAAGGCAAAACCATTACAGTTCCTGGTAATTCTCAGAAAACATCGACAACGCAGCAGAACCAAGCAGATAATTTGAAGTCACACAAGATATGAAGAAATGCATCTCTTTATTGATAATCATAATGGATTACAAGACTTACAGCAGAATACAAAGTTTACAACTGATTACAAGGCTCTTAAATAGCCAACTGAATGTATACACTTGTCCTTTGGGCTACAACTGAATATACCAACTTCTTTACATTGAACTTGCCAATTTGGCTACAATCTCACTGGTACAACTGAGTTCCCATGTTCCATATATTATGTCCCGTATAGCAGAAGACATCGTCTTGAAAGAAGAGCTTCTGCACACCCATCCGATTCATCGATGTCAAGCACTGATTCACAGGATTTCCTCCAAACAAACACCTGTAATATTGCCCACAACGTGGGTCAGTACATCATCAATGTACTGGCGAGCGGTGCTGGCCCAACTCACCTAAGAAGACAACACTAAGTAATCATGTTACAGAACATTATTAACAGTGGTCTTTCTTGTTGCCTTAGGGTCAATTTCATGTTATAGCCGACAAGAAGTAAAGCATGCAAATCTCATAGCCAACATAATTTAAAGCATGCAGTTATCACCCTTTGGTGATTCTTACCCACGGTCGTGTAGCCATCCCTGTACATTTATAATACTTACTCTGCCTGTACAAGACATTGTTAGGAACAATATCATGATTCAATATAAATATCACCGTTCAGATGATTCTTACCAACCGCCGACATCCTTCCCTGTATTTGAGTAATAACTTACTCTGCCTGCATAAGACATCATTAGCACCTGACCTATCTATATAAAGGTCACTGGCGACACGCCATCCTGGACCGTCTTACTGGTGAACGGCTAACTCCAAATGGGGTGCGAATCCATGGGAGGTTTCCGAAACACCGTGCTACTACTTCAGCACCCAGGAATTTTAGCGTCCTTTCAATGGGCGGTAGCAAACCCCCACTGTAAGTCCTGCAATCCTGATGTCAGTACATCGACACCATCCTTGTTCCCCTAGGACGAACCGGGTTCCATGGCCCAGGAATACCGTTCGAGGAACAAAACCTTGTCGACAAGTTGTCCATGACCATGCAACTATATGCAACTTATCTAAGAAGAAAACATATAATGCATGATAAGGAAAACTAAGCAAAACCATCATTCTCATTCATATTGCCGTCTAGCCATCTTGCCTTGAGCCAACGCTCATATTATCATCTTGCCCAATCCAGGGTCTTGGCGTAATCAACATTCTACATCGGTGACGGGATAATAGAATGTTGTTACCCAATGCCTTGCCACATCTTTCCAACCAACTCGATGTACTCACCGCCCAATTGCTGGGACTTAGCATCTATTTAGCACACGTTCATTCGAATATAATTCAAGCATACTCACTGCCCAGTTCTTGGGTCTTAACATCTGTTTTGCCATCTATTCATTGAGCCAAAGCTCGATATACTCACCGCCCAAGTATTTGGGACTTTGCCTTCACCTGTCATGTAATTTATCGCAACAGCGTATAAGCATACAATTCATCTAGCCACAACAGTTTACGTTCAGGTGATTATTATCTTTCATTATCTTTCCAAATTCCATGCAAGGTGTTATTGAGCAACACGATAGGAAATATAGCACACTCATCCTTATTTTAAGCGTGAAGCTAAAGGATCTTTGAAGGGTTCAACACTACTCACTTTCATAGGACGATTCCCGCCACGATCGCATAGCCTTTCAAGCAATCCTTCGTATATCCCCAAGTCCAACAAGGCTTCATCGAATCAACCATCCATCATAAGGCATCTTGCGGGTCGGGGCATTACAGTTATGAGGATATGTCAGGTCTAGATTCCAAAGTTGCTACTCATAAACTCAATATTCTTCCTAATGCCAAGCCTATAAAAAAGCAGCAACGGCGTTTTCGACTAGATATGATGGATGCAATTGAAGCAAAAGTCAAAAAGTTGATTACATGTGGCTTTGTTCGTGAAGAACAACACCTAGACTGGGTTGCCAATATTGTTCATATTATGAAGAAGAATGGAAAAGTCCGAGTTTGCATAGATTTTTGAGATCTTAATGCAGCTTGTCCAAACGATAAATTTCTACTTCCAATTACTGATGTCATGATAGGCAATACATGCGGTTTTGAACGCATGTCTTTCATGGATGGATTCTCAGGATACAATCAGATCAAGATGCATCCAGAAGATGAGAAGCATACTGCTTTTCGTACACCTCTTGGGGTTTACTGCTATACGGTTATGCTGTTTGGTCTTAAAAATGCCAGTGCCAAGTATCAACGGGCTATGAGCAACATCTTTTAAAAATATTTACGGAAGACAGTTGAATGTTACGTAGATGACATTACTGTTAAAAGTCGATCAAAGGATGATCACATTCAAGACTTGAAGACAGTATTTAAATTGATGCACCAACATCAATTGAAAATGAACCCTACTAAGTCTTTCTTAGTGGTTTCCAGTGGCAAGGTTTTAGGATTTGTCATTACTTCTCAGGGTATCCATGTTGATCCTGATAAGGTTAAAGCAATTCTTGAAATGCCTCCTCCACGCAATTTAAAAGAACTTCGTGGCTTCCAAGGTCGCATTGCGTACATCAGGAGATTTATATCCAATCTCTCTGGGAGATGCCAACCTTTCTCCCGTCTATTAAAGAAGGGTGTATCATTTGTTTGGGATGAAGCATGTCAGAAAGCCTTCAATGATATCAAGCAATACCTTACAAATCCACCTGTTCTGGTACCTCCAGTGGTAGGAAGACCATTTTTTCTATATGTTCGAGCCTTGGATCATTCACTTGGTGCTCTTCTTGCACAAAAAAGTAATATGGGACATGAACAAGCAATTTATTATCTTAGCCGAATGATGGTCGGAGCAGAACACAGGTATACTCCTGTAGAAAAGGAATGTTTGGCTTTGGTTTTTGCTGTCCAAAAGACAAGACATTATGTGACATGACAGACTATTCATGTCATCTCCAGAATAAATCCCATTCGGGTATTGATGAGAAAACCGAGCATTCTTAACTTTAGGTTAGCTATCTGGGCGATGTTGCTCACTCCTTATGACATAGTTTATATACCTCAAAAATCAGTGAAGGGTCAAGCATTAGCTGATTTTTTAGCTGCTCACCCTATACCTGAAACATCAAAGTTATATGAGGACATTCCAGATGAGGTCGTGGATTGTAATATGACTTTGAAAAATGACATCTGGCAATTATATTTTGACGAAGCATCACGGGTTGGACCTAAAGGTAATATTGTCTCTGGGGTAGGAATCGTCTTGGTTTCTTCTGATAAAATGGTCATTTACCGTGCCTATTCTCTCAATGAGCCATGCTCTAACAATGTAGCAGAATATAATGCTTTACTGATTGGTCTCCAAGTCGCAGAACAATTGGATATTGAATTTCTGGAAGCTTATAGAGATTTTCAACTGATTGTTAATCAGGTTAGAGGGACTTATGAAGTCAAAAATCCTGATCTCATCCCTTATCATCAAGTGGTAGTCAAATTGGTCCTTTCATTCATATGATTATTCATTGAATTCGTACCACGTTCTCAGAATGTAGAGGCTGATGCTCTTGCTAGCCAAGCTGCAGACTTGGTTGTTCCAATCCGAAGATAAAATATAATTACTTTATTGGACCGAGACTTATTCTGTGTCAAGAATAATTCGTGTATTGAACAGAGTTATACTACAGAGTCAAGCTCCCAGTAGAGGGATTGGAGAAGTCCATTTATTGATTATGCGGTTCATAGGATTTTACTTGAAGATCTAAAAGAAGCTGTATCAATTAAGAGACGATCATTTCGATTCTATTATGATTCATCTTTACATATGTTATATCGTCGTTCATACGATGGACTCTTGCTGCGCTGTCTTTCAGAAAATGAAGCTAAACAGACACTCTGTGAGGCTCATGATGGTGTCTGTGGTGCTCATCAACCAGGTCCAAAATTACAAGATCGCATTCGAAGAATGGGGTATTATTGGCCTTCCATGATAGCAGATGCTGTGGATTACGCCAAAAGGTGTAAAGCATGTCAGATTCATGCTGACTTTATTCACCAACCTTCTAAATTTCTACATCCTATAGCAGCTTCTTGGCCCTTCGAAGCTTGGGGTATGGATATCATCGGTCCGATTAACCCTCCTTCTGTTAAAGGACATCGGTTTATATTGGCTATAACTGATTACTTTTCTAAGTGGGCAGAAGCAGTTCCCCTCACTGAAGTGAAAACATCTAATGTGATCAGCTTCATTAAACACCATGTTATTTATCGTTTCGGGATTCCTCGACGGATAATTCATGACAATGGACTACAATTTGCCAGTCAGGCATTTTATCGATTCTGTGATAAGAATCGAATTCAAAATTTGGCTTCTACGGCTTATAATCCAGCTGCTGATGGTTTAGCCGAAGCTTTCAACAAAACGATCATCAAACTTCTCAAAAAGTTGTCTCTTCTAATAAACGTGATTGGAATGAGAAACTTGGAGAATGTTTATGGGCTTATCGAACAACGGTCCAAACTCCTACTGGTTTTACACCATTTTTACTGGTTTATGGATGTGAGGCTATCCTTTTATTGGAAATCCAGATTCTATCTCTACGAATAGCCATTGCTAATGAGCTAACTATAGAGAATAATGATCGCTTACGACTCCAAGAACTTGAAGTATTGGACGAGAAGCGTCTTCAAGCACAACAACATATTGAGCTATATCAAGCCCGTATATTTCGAACTTTCAATCGTAAAGTTAAAGAGAGGGTATTTAAGGTTGGCGAACTGGTATTAGCTGTTCGAAGACCGATGGTGATGACTCATAAAAGCAAAGGAAAATTCCAAGCAAAATAGGAAGGCCCTTATGTGATTGAGACTTGTGTTTTCCAATGGCACCTATCGGTTATCCAAGCCTAATGGAGATCTACTCATGATGCCGATCAATGGCAAATTTCTTAAGAAGTACTATGTATAAAAAAAAAAGAGAAGACATAATGAAAATAAAATCTCCTTTATTATTATTTTTGTTCAGAACAAAGGATTAAGGACGAGGATTACTGCCTTCCTTATTAAATACATAGTTGGCCAATGCATCAAAGACATCATTGCCTGAGTTCACAAAGAACTTGCAGGCAGCCATCCTCAGTGTTTCTTCCTCAGGAGTTTTCCCTGGCTCTACTAAGAAAGCGAGGATGTCTTGTGGTGGCTTGGGCGTAGAAGAGCCTTCGCTTATTTTGGTTGGATCTAACATAATTGACTCAATGGAGCGTGTCTCGATGATGTCCTCAACTTTCATAGAGACTTCATTCTTTTGCTGCACGTCCTTGGAAGACATTTTCGATAGAGGAAAGGAAATAAAGAATAAAATGTTACAAAGAGTTCTCATCTATTTATAGGAGAGATCTATTAACGAACCGGTCTTGGAAATTGAAACAACTTTTATTTCCGAAAAGACCTATCCATTCGTTACATCAGATTCATCCATTTTGTGGAATTGAATCGACTTTTTGTTTCCCGAAAGAAATGCTGGTTCATTAATTCTTTCATCGATATTCTCTATGACACCTGTCTTCTTATTTCCCCAGCTACCAATGTTCGGATAAGCTGATTACTCATCTCCTTTGAGAGAATTTTAATCTTCTATCTTACCAGTTGGCATAAAAAGTTAGATTTATTATTTATCATGTTCTCATGACCTCTGAATAAATATTAAATCTGCTTGTATTTCGTTATCTATCATGTCCACTTGACCTCTGAATAGATATTAATCTACTTTTCTTTGAGTTCTTACATGCTGTCATGTCCATATTACCTCTGATAGTATTGTATATTCTGAAAAAAGAAAATAAGATTTCATTCATGTCTATACAAATTATTGAGTTTGGAAGACTTGTCATTTCCATTCTCATATCATAAAAGTCTATTATATTTCTTAGACTTTCTTACGAATCATAATGGAAATCTATTACATCTTGGATTTTCATTCTATACAACAACGATGACCTAATCGAGATCTATTTCTTCTTTGGATCCTCTTCATCGGATTCGTTGTTGGTGTCAATTCCTTGCTGTCTGAGTCTCAATGGCAACCAGAACAGTAGGAATTAACTCTGGTCTTCTCTCTTAGACGAAAGGAGAATCCCAGAGTATGGCAGCCCGAAGATGCGTTGCTGCCAATACAATTGGTGGAGAAATGGCGGCTCTTCAGAAGAGATAGGAATGTATCCAGCATTGGGATACGATTCCTAGTCCTGCCGTGAAAGGAACTCTACTATCCAATTTCTCGGGATAGAGTTGACTCCACCATCCAACTTTTCGTGTATAAAGGCTCTTCCTACCATCCGAGGAAGACCCTTTTATCCCACGAAAAGTTCTGAGTTGTCTGATTTGCGCGTCAAAAGTGCATGAGTTCTCTGATGTTGATGTTAGAATAATGCTCCTTACAGCATCCAAGTCGCCAATACCTGTTCTGGAAATGTTCTTCAGCCAAGCTTCTGCAGAAAACAACAGAATTTTTTTTTTTCAACAGAAGTATCATCACATACTGGCCAATTAAAAAGTGTTGCTTGTGCACCTTATTCAATAAGGCATTTTTACGCCTGTGATTCATGTGCATCTTATTTACAAGGCTCTTTACGCCAGTGTTGCTTGTGCACCTTATTCAACAAGGCCTTTTTACGCCCGTGATTCATGTGGCATTACGCCAGTGTTGCTTGTGCATCTTATTCAACAAGGCATTTTTACGCCAGTGTTGCTTGTGCACCATATTCAATAAGGCATTTTTATGCCCGTGTTTTATGTGCATCTTATCTAAAAGGCTTTGCGCCTGTGTTTTATGCGCTCCATATCTGTCAAAGATTTGCGCTCATTTTTAACAGGCGTGCCTTATCTATTAAAGATAGACATTTGTTTTCAACAAAAATCTCAAAGGAAGACAATTGTTTTATGAATCAAACTTACCATCAAGGTCAGATGGTTTGGCTTTAAGAGTGGTTGAATCAATGTCTGATGACCGAGCGTACAAAGCAACGACATCGGAAAGCATCGTCATTATCAATCTCTTGTTGGAGAATGAAATCTTGCAAATAGCTATCTTCGAAGAAAAAGAATGAGAATAAGAATGAGAATGCATAAAACATTCTTTAACTCAGCTATTTATAAAGGGTCGAAGAAACGGTTGGCGTGAGTTTATTTCGGAAAACATCCTAACAAAAGGCGCTCGTGACCACAGGACAGTTGCCACGTGTTGGTTTGTTTCTCTTGGGAATGAACAACCATAGATACAGTCAAAAAAGGCGTGGAACAATTCTACATACCAATGTACTACACTAATAAAGATGAAATCAATACTAAGATTTTTATTTTTATAAAAAAAAGGGGGGAGTAGGCCCCTACAGATAAGTTGAAGTGTCAAGACACTTCTACATAAAACATTACTATTTCTTCTCTCTTTCATTGGGTTGACGAAGGAAGACACCTAATTCGTGCATGTTGTGGATCCCGGAACGACGCATCAGATTGAGGAATGCTTCTGCATCACCCGATCCTTCGTACGCAGTTGAGGGGCCACCATTGATACGACCGAAGATCGCTGGAGTCAGTCCAAAGCACTCTACAAAGTTACGTGCTCGCTCGATCTCTGTCTCTGTGTCAATCCTAGAGCTTGGAGCCTTTTCTTTGTTCGTCTCTTTCTTTGATGCCATGACAGTATGAGAATGAAGAACTCCTCCTTATATATACAATCAAATAAACTCTTCATATTCCTTATGGGAAATTAATTATTATTAATGCAACTCAGGGAGATGAAGGGGTGTTCGAATGTTTTCAAGAAAAACTTTCATTATGACGGTTGAGTATTGACCGGCACCATTTTTCATGTTCAAAGTATTTCGAAATTCTTGAAATCTTTTCAAATTCCGAAAACTTTGAAGGGGATCTTGTAGGAGCGTAAAAAGTACCTCATAAATCAAGTCAAAGAAGGAGAACTCTACGCTCAACCAGGCTTTACGCTAGCTACTCTGTACACTGGCTATCCTTTATGTTAGCTACTCTGTACGCTGGCTACCCTTTACGCTAGCTGCTTTACGATAGAAATGACTGTCAGATCATGCATTTAATGCATCTGACATAATAATTTGTTGACAGCATATAAACGCAGAATTCAAAGAGATTTGGTTTACACAGAAATCGATATTGTCGTTTAGTGCAAAACAGGCCACTTTACGCTCAATAAAATTACTTCTTTTTACGCACGATAGTTATGTGAGTTTTTACGCTCAAAACTATTGTGAGTGTAAAGTTTATTTGAGCTACTTTACGCTCAAGGCTATTTTAGCCACTTTATGCTGGGAAATTTATTTGGGCTGTTTTTACGCCAATTTGCCACTTTACGCTCAGTATATATTTTGGGTCATTTTTACGCCCGATTGTTTCTGGCTACATGAGAACGTGGTTTGTCCACGTGGCTTTCATGCCACACTTATTGAAGAACGTATGTACGTGCTTCCTATTTTTGTTGATATAATGGGACACATGTCAACGCATATAGAGGGTAACTTCCATCGTGGGTGACAGTTGCCAGCGTAAAGACTCAAATGTGTTGCTTTTACGTCCAAGGAGTCATGTCTATAAATAGACATATTTTACACATCAAAAGGATCATGCACAGAGAGATAAGAGAGAATACATAGAGATCAGAGCCCAGAGACTTTGATTTTTCGGAGCATTCTTCTTCAACCTTTCTTCCAGAACAGAGTGAAGCAAAGCAGGAAAGCATTCGGCCTCGCCATCAGTGCCCAAGTGCGTCGATACCTTTCTGGTGACTTAGTTCTTCCAACTGTTCATCTTCTAGCAGTGATCTTCATCATCATCGTATGGTCCAAGAAACAAAGTGATCGCCTTCAAATCAGACTTCCATAGTAATACTTCCCAGAACAATTTGTACTCTTTTGTACTCCTTCAAGTTTATTTTCAAAAGCTAATTTTAGATATTTTGTTATGTGAAACAATCATGTATGACTTAACTCTTGCTAGTCCTCGCATTTGTATGACTAGCTTCATGATCAGCTGAATATGTAATATTTAGGACGCCTTTTATTATATATTTGGTGGTCTAACATCTTGTAACTATTATTGCTTGCTTGAGATTGAGATAATAGGCTTGTTCATGACCATAGGAGACTGTTGGCTTGTAGTTAAACCCTCATATATCTAGACAACTGTGACCGTATAGCGAGGTGGATTTCATTTCAATATACGTAGCTGGCTATGTATGCCCCCGCTCTCCAGTATTCTGGTTCTGGGGCGTCACATGGTTTAAGTGGTGGCCCATGCAAGTCTTGTAAATCAAGATGTGTGAGAGTTTATCGGATAGATGTCTCAATCAGTATTCGCCCTTGATCTCTGCTCGTATCTTCAAATCCCTGAGAATCTTGACCTGATCACATGCTTGTATCGTTGATCTGTCTTGGTCCTTTTTTATTGTTTCCTATATCGTCTTCTTCAGCGGTACTGTACCTGACCCTACCAATCCGTGAGGTGGAGCACTTCCCGTGGACCAGCAGCAACCCGGAGATCAAGTCCAGCATTCTGGAGTAGCCTCCAGAGTTGTACCTACTGGAGGAGAGCCTCCAGTTCAGCCCGTTCGACCTACCGAGCCTGATGATGGCACCTTGGTAGGTCTCATCAGGACCTTGATAGCTTTCCAGGATCGTCGGGGGGACGTCCTGCACCAGACAGTGGCAGATGCTTTGACCAGAGGCGGTCATCCAGGGAACAGCGCGGCCAACAGCTTCAAGTGCTTGAATCCTCCATTCTTTGACGGCAGCGAAGATGCGATTGCCGCGGATGCTTGGCTTCAGGACACCGAGGTGGTTCTGGAAGCAGCTAGGACACCTGAGAATGAGAAGATGGTGGTGTTACGCCTACAGTTGCTAGACTTAGCTCGCAGTTGGTGGGCGGCGCAGGCCGTAGGATTAGCAGCGTCGGTTACTTGGGCGGTATTTAGAGAAAGATTCCAGACGAAGTATTTCGATGCTGTAGCTCGATACGACCTGCAGACGAGGTTTACCAACTTGAAGCAAGGAGGCATGATGGTCGACGGTTATGCATCTGAATTTTCTAGACTCAGTAGGTTTGCCCCCACCTTGGTGGCAACCGAGTTTGATAGGGCCCAGCGGTTCCAACAGGGGCTGAATTTGGAGATCTTGTTGGCAGTTGAGCAGTTTGAGCACCAGACGTTTGATGCAGTATTGAGGGTAGCTAGGAGGCACGAGTACACCTTCCAGAGGATCGTGGATAGGACCGGAGGTAGGAAGTGGTCCCACAATCAGATGCACCAATCATCAGCTCCAACCCCGACAGCTAGGGGTTTGACCATTGGAACTCCGAGGCGGGCGGCCTCAGTGACGTCGGTTCAACATTTAACCCCGACGTACCCGCAGCAGCAGAAGCAAAAGCAGACTTCCACGATGGGATGTTCTCATTGCGGGAAGCCAGGGCACGTGGTGGCAGATTGTCGCAGGGCGTAGGGATTGTGCCTGGCTTGTGGAGCGACAGTTCACAAGATAGGAGCCTGCCCGAATAGGGGTAGTTCGTCCTCTTCCAACCTAACCAGTCCATCGGTTAGGGGACCAGCACCTATGCTGCAGCAGTAGTACCCGAGGCCATTGTTGCC
This sequence comes from Iris pallida, assembly GCA_029216955.1. Lineage (NCBI taxonomy): Eukaryota > Viridiplantae > Streptophyta > Magnoliopsida > Asparagales > Iridaceae > Iris > Iris pallida. The sequence continues at coordinate 22,891 of JANAVB010026126.1, read as the reverse complement.
TCAGGCCCAGGCGTTTCAGCAGCAGAACCAGCAGCAGTACACCCAGACTCAAGTGCAGAGCAGGCAGAGAGGTTTCCAGCAGAGGGGACCCACAGCCGAGGATAAGGTCAGGCAATGATGATGGCTATGGAAGAAGAGGTTGCACCAGGTGAGGTAGTGGCAGGTACTATTATCGTCAACTTCTCTCCAGCATCGGTATTATTTGATTCTGGTGCATCGCATTCATTCATGTCTGCACGATTCGTGACACAGATAGGATTGGAACCCGAGTCATTATCAGTAAGGCTCAATATACTTACTGGTAATGGTCTTGTGGGATTAGATCGAGTGTTTTCCTCGTGTCGGATCGTAGTTAGCGGTAGAGAATTCTCCGCTAGGTTTATAGAGTTCCCTATGGAAGACTATGATGTAGTCTTAGGCATGGATTGGTTGAGGAACCGGTATGCTAGGATAGACTGCCGTGTTGGCAGGGTTATCTTTAGTATTCCAGGCGAGCCAGAGTTTTCATTTTCCAGAGGCGCAGTGGAGCTATCTTCTCCAGTATTGCAGATGGCAGTAGCAGCGATACAGTTACCCCGGATAGTTGACGAGTTTCCAGATGTCTTCCCAGAGGAACTTCCAGGAATGTCGCCAGAGAGGGAGATCGAGTACACTATAGACTTGATCCCGGGACAGCACCAGTATCAAAGTGAGTCTACAGGATGGCGCCTTCAGAGTTGAAGATTTTGTACAAGATGATTGAAGAACTGAGGACCAAGGGATTCATTCGTGCAAGTGGATCGCCTTGGAGAGCCCCGATGCTTCTTGTGAAGAAGAAGGATGGTACGTCCAGATTATGTGTAGATTATCATACCTTGAACTCATTGACAATCAAGAGCAGATACCCTCTCCCAAGGATAGATGACTTGTTTGATCAACTGAAGGGGGCTTCAGTGTTTTCAAAAATAGACTTACGGTCAGGATACCACCAGATTAGAGTCAGAGAGCAGGACATCCCGAAGACAGCTTTTCGATCTAGGTATGGGTATTGGGAGTTTCTTTTGCCATTCGGAGCAACTAATGCGCCAGCCGTATTCATGGACCTCATGAATCACATTTTCATGCCTTACTTGGATCAGTTCATGATCGTGTTCCTAGATGACATCTTGGTCTACAGCAAGAGCGAAGCAGAGCACGAGCAGCATCTCCGAATCATCCTTCAGAGCTTAGAGAGCACCAGTTGTACGCCAATTTCAGTAAATGCGAGTTCTGGCTCGATCGCATTTCGTACTTGGGTTATATCATTACCCGAGGAGGGGTGGAAGTGGATCCCCAGAAGATTGTGGCTATCGAGACGTGGCCAGTACGTAGCTCAGTGGCAGAGGTTTGCAGCTTCCTTGGATTAGCCGGCTACTACCGGCGATTCGTTTCAAATTTTGCAAGGATTTCGATGTCGATGACCCAGTTGACCCACAAGGATGTGCCATTCGTATGGACAGCAGAGTGTCAGAAATCATTTGAGAAGTTGAAGCGAGGTTTGATAACGGCTCCCATTCTCGCGCTTCCAGATGGGACCGGAGGATTCACAGTTTATTGCGACGCTTCAGGCAGAGGATTGGGGTGTGTCTTGATGCAGCATGGGAAGGTAATATCTTATGCATCACGTCAACTTCGTGATCATGAGAAGAATTACTTGACCCACGACTTGGAACTGGCGGATCTCGTTATCTGGGCGCTTTAAATGGACTTGTAGCCTGCCGATGAGTAGGGCACATTTCCAGCACACTGTCATGTGTTGCACCCTCTAAATCACCTAAGGGTACATTGTCTCTTGGACAATGTACCCAACCATACTCTCAACCTGCGGAAGGATAACTGGATAGTCTGCAGGGCTTGGGACTGGAAATTTCTCATTTGCATCTTGCTAGTAACTAAGCTTGTGATAACCCTAGTTAGTTAAGTAGTACGTCGTAGTATTTGTTTGGCCACTTATGAATGGATGGTGTCTAGCCTTGTCTAAGCCTCGTCTAGTCCCAGTACCTAGTACTCCTGAACATGATTGTTTTACTTATCTTTAACAATAAATGGGTAGAGACAAAGTGCTATTCAGGCGAAGGGTTACAACCCTGGTCCTTGTTTGGTTTACGGGTTGTAACCTGGCTCCCGGAATGGTTCCACGTCTCTAGTCATTTATTATCCTGATGTACTCTTTATTACTTGTACTTTTCTTCTATTCCTTGTGTTCTGATATGCTGGCTTTTGTTCTTATTTCGTGGCCTCCTTGTGGCACTTGCTCTTCTGGGGTTTGATCCAGCGGGTTTTGTGTGGCCAGATTTCGGAGCACCCGAGGATCTACCGAACCTCCAGCCCTGGTGGCGACTAGACGGAACCCGGGCTACGAGTGGGTTTTCCTTTTGATTCTCTCACTACATTGTAAAATTATTCTTTTGAGGCATTTAGCCGACGAGCACCTGTTAGCTCGATACATATTTACTTACTGTATGCCTACTGGCTGTAAACATGATTAACAAATCCTAGGGTTGATCATGTATGACTTAACTCTTGCTAGTCCTCGTATTTGTATGACTAGCTTCATGATCAGCTGAATATATAATATTTGGGACGCCTTTTTTTGTATATTTGGTGGTCTAACATCTTGTAACTATTATTGCTTGCTTGAGATTGAGATAATAGGCTTGTTCATGACCATAGAAGACTGTTGTCTTGTTGTTAAACCCTCATATATCTAGAAAGCCGTGACCGTATAGCGAGGGGATTCCATTTCAATATACGTAGCTGGCTATGTACGCCCCGCTCTCCTGTATTCTGGTTTTGGGGCGTCACACTCTCTTCCATTATTACTCATTACTCATTTCTTCTTCTCATCTTTACTCTTCACCTACCAGGAGGGAGAAGAGAGAGAGAGCGCGCTTAGGCAAATGCATCTTGCTTCATGGAGGAAGTCCATTTTTATTGTTCCATTGTCTTCCTCATGTGTTTCTAACCCACTTTAGTACTTGGCATTTTTCATTTCTGTGGTTAATTTCTTGCAGATCTAGCTTTGTGGTATTTTCGGTTTCCATGAATTTTGATCTATCAAACTTGCATATTTTTGCTAGTTGATGGTTCCATGTTGTAGAGAATTCTATTTTTCCAAATTTGACCTACGGGAGTTCGGATTTGGGTTCCGGATGTTGTTTGGAGGAGCATGGAGGTCATAATATTTTTCATGGACATGTTCTCTGTGGGAGTCATAAATTGCACTTTGGCCGCATGCAATGTTGAGTTGCTTAGCCGCATGAGCATGCTTGCTCTGAGCCACATAGGCCATTGCCATGTATATTTTAATGCATGACCTTAGCATTCACGTGCATGGCCTTTCCTTTATTATTTATTGCATGCGTTTATGCATTAGCTTGCAAAAGTGAGCCGCATGTACATATAAGGTGAGCCGCATGGCCTAGCAAAATGCTGCATGCTAAATTATTTAATGGTGCATGTTAATTTACGTACAACATTAATGCATTTGTGAGATGGTGTTCTTGCATGCATTTAATGCATGGGTTAGAAGCATTATTAAATACATTTGTTAGATGGTGTAAATAATGCATTGCTAGCAACTTAGCCGCATAAGCATTCAATAATGCATTTAATGTATTACTTTAATGCATTCAAGAATGCATTACTTTAATATATTTCCTAAAACCTAGCCGCATATGGCTTAGGAATTCTCTAATGCATCCCTTTATGAAATTCTTTAATGCATTTGCTTTAATGCAATTCTTTAATGCATTTCTCTACACTAGCCGCATATAGGAATTTGCAAATACATTTCTTAAATGCATTCTTTAATGCATTTTAATGCTTTAAAGCATAATAATGCATTGTTTGATGCATGCTTACGTACAAGTAAGCCTAATGCATGAAAATTTCATGCATGCACTTGTTGCATGTGCATGCATTATTTAATGCATTGTGTTGGATGCATAATAATGCATGTGTTTTATTTTGCTTGCATTCTGGGCCGTCATTAGCTGGCATTTAATGCATTAAGAATAATGAGCCGCATGCTCTATATAGTGGTGTATTATTTAATCTCCTATATACTTGCATTTGCTTGCAAATGCTAATTGTAGCCGCATGGGAATTTAGTTGCTTGCATGCATTAAATTGCCTACCTGGCACAACACTTTAGTTGCCGCATGAAAATAATTGCTTGGCCACGTGGCCTTATTGCTTAGGCCGCAGGGCAATATTTGTACAGTTGTATTTTGTGGGCCCCATGGCATTTTTTGCTTGCTAAATGCAAGCTTACCTTGTGGCCGCATGGCCTATATATTATATTTTTGCCGCATGGCCTACGTAATATTTTGGCCGCATGGCCCTTGTTTGATGGTTGCTGTGTGACAACTTTTGGTGTTGGCCGCATGGCCATATAATATTTATTTCTCTCGGCCACGTGAACCATTAATTAAAGGGTTCACGTGAATCTTTTCCTTGCTGCCTTATTGTGGGGGGGGGGGGTTGTCCTACATAGCTTCTTTTAGTTGACTTGCTTGCTGAAGTGAGAGCTTACAATTATTGTGAGTCCCACTATCTTTTGTCTTATTTGATTTCATGTTCTCTTGTTATATTGGCCGCATGGGGGCCTCCCACTATCTTTGGCCACTATATGTTCTCCCTTTTGGGCCGTATGGGGTCCACTTTGATTGTTTTGTTTTATTTGCCTGAATTGTGGTCAGAATTTCTTCCCACTCTCAACTTGAAAGTTGTAGAGTTTCTCCTTGGCTTCAAGAATATATATATATATATATATATATATATATATATATATATATATATATATATATATATATATATATATTATTATTAAATTGTGCAAGTTTCTTCCCTCCTTGATGAATGACATGACTTGATAGCGACCCCCGTGGTGCACTCCCGACAAGATAACTTGACCTGACAATTTGACTTGACATGATAATTCATGATAGTGGCCCGTCGTGGCGCACTCCTGACATGATAAACCTAACGTGATATATCTTGATAAGCTGTTGCGACGACTACTTGACACGACAAGAATGAATGACCTGGACACCGTGGACGATTTTGCTTGTACAAATGAACCAGTCTTGTCTTGCATCATGTCTAGGACTGGGACCCCTGAGTACCACGGTCATGGGTACCCACTGTAAATGGCTAAGGCTAATAACTAGAATAATTTAGTAGTCATGAGAGATTTCTCCAGTTACAGGCGATCCCGTTATCCCGGCCACAATTGTTGGACTTGTAGCCTGCCGTCGAGTAGGGCACATTTCTAGCCCACTGTCATGTGGGGCACTTCATGAAATAATTTCTACGCACACTGTCATGTGTTGCACACCAAGCTACCTAATAATTATTGAGAACTGCGTAATGAATCCAAGTCGCCTGGATAACCTGGACTAGCTGCAGGGCTTGTGGCTGGAGGAACTTCTCATTACATATTGCTAGTAACTAAGGCTTGTGAAAACCCTAGTTAGTTAAAGTATCAAGCCGTACTTATTGCTTGGCCGTGAATGATTGGATGGAGTCTAGTCTTGTCTTGATCCTGTACAAGATTGTTATATGACCTGTCTTCTTATATTATCTTGCCAATAAATGGTGGGAGAAGCCAAGTTCTGTTCAGACGAAGGGTTACAACCCCGGTCCTTGTTTGGTTTAAGGGTTGTAACCTGGTTATCCTAATAGTCCCATGGTTATCTCATCGTATATCACCTGTCATGGTTATCTGAATAGTCCCATGGCTACTTGAATGGTTCCCTCGTACTCCATTATGACTGTTGTTATTCTTTTAATATCAAGCCGTAATTACTGTCTTTTATTATGTAATTGTATTCTTGTACTAATTGCTGGTTTTAGTTCCTAAGTGAAGCCTCATTTGTGGTACTTGCTCTTTCTGGGGTTTGACCCAGCTGGTTTTGTATGGCCAGATACCAGAGCAGCTTCAGAGGATCTACCGAACTTTCAGCCCGATGGTGACCATCAGGAGTGACCAGGGCAACGAGTGGATTTATTTTTGCTCTCCCACTCTATTGTAAAAATTTTATTTTGAGGCGTTTAGCCGGCGAGCACCTGTTAGCTCGTATTGCATACCTTATTATTGTCTGCCTACGGGCTGTAACATGATTGACAGATCCTAGGGTTGATCATGTATGACTAAACTCTTGCTAGTCCTCACATTTTGTAATGACTAGCTTCATGATCAGATGGATATGTAATGTTTGGGATGCCTTATTATTGTATATTTGGTGATCTTACATCTTGTAACTTTACTTGCTTGCTTGAGATTGAGACAATTAGGCTTGCTATTGACCATAGGAGACTGATGGATTGTAGTTAAACCCTCATATATCTAGACAGCCGTAACCGTATAGTAGGGTAGATTCCATTTCATTATACGTAGCTGGCTATGTATGCCCCCGCTCTCTAGTATTCTGGTTCTGGGGCGTTACATCTCTTCTTTATTGAACTATAAACCTTTTCCATCTACTAAAACAACTTTCTTTGCTCTAAAGTGTTGAAGTGCGAGTCGACGAGAAGTTGTTTAAGAGTTGTACAAACTTGGAAAAGCCCAGGTCATATTTTATTTCAAAAGCTTAAATTTGTCGTGCCCTTCGATCAACGCACGAAGTTGCAAGCCTTCAGATCAAAACTTGTGTTCTCATTGATAGTAATTAACATCGAGCAAGAGTTCCGACACTGAATTAGTCATACTACGAGAAAAACCATTATATATCATGGTGTTTGCATTTGATCTTATAAACTCTATTTACATTCCATATGTATGTGCTTTACTACTTAATTATTTTTAGTTGATATACTGCCTTACTTTTATTAGGGAATTGTTGACACACTCTATGCACCCCTTCTAGAGTTGCCTAGCTATCCTTAATTAGTATCAGAGCTAGACTCTTTTCTATAGGCTTTATAACTAAAAGTAGAACACATAGCAACTGTGAAATCTATCTTCACCAGAGAAGGCCAGTCCATAAATAGGCCTCCTCTATTTGATGGTACCAACTACACATATTAGAAAATAAGAATGAGTTTCTATCTCAAGCCACTAGACTTTGACCTCTGGTCAATTATTTTTGACGCCTACAAAAAGTCAACAAGAATAGGTGTAGATGGTAACTTAGCCCAATAATAGATACACGGATTTGAAAAAAAAGCCAGTCTTGATACTAGAGCTATCAATTTTTTTCTGTGTTGTAGACATGATGAGTTTAATAGGGTATCTACTTGTACCACTTCACACGAGATCTAAAAATTTCTTGAGGTAACTCATGAAGGTATTTCTCAAGTGAAGGAGCCTAAGATAAGTAGGCTTACACAAGAATATGAGACATTTAGAATAAAGCCTAATAGCTCATCACACAAATGTTTACATGTTTTCTTGATATTATTAATATCTTTCTTCTTTTGGCAAGGATTATAGCAATCACGAAAAGATTCGCAAGGTGCTCAGGGGACTTACAAAGAATTGGAACCCAAAGACAACTGCGATCATTGAAGGAAATACCTCACTACTATGACGCTCAAGATACTTATGGGGAAACTGAAGATGCATGAGCTGGACCTCAAAGACTTCGAAGAGTCAGCACCAAAAGAGAAGACGCTAGCCTTCAAATCTTCATAAGAAGATATTAGCGATAAAAATGAAGATGATGATGTAGATGGTGAGGAACAGCCCTAATGGTCAGGAACTTCAGAAAATTCTTGAGATTTGAGAGATTAAATCAAAAGAAGGATAATCAAGACAATGACTAAAGAATCTGTGCTATGGTTGCAAAAAAATAGGCTATATAGAAATGGATTGCCTAATAGCAAAAAAAATCGTTATGATGTCCAAGGAAAAGACCATCTTTATGCAAGTATGTCAATACAATCATATGACATGAGAGTGAAGCGAGCGATCCAAAGAGAAAAAATCCATGTGAAGCAGCAAATCTCTGCTTAATGGCACTTGCTGATCAGATAACCACAAACCCTTATATGAAGATTTTACCTTTGATGAACTTTCTGATGCTTTCAGTGATCTTCTTGAAGAACACAAAAAAGTTTTAGATAAACAAATAAGCTAAAAAGGAGATAAAGACACACATGCTTGAGACTGAAAGGCTTCCTTCTTATTTAATAAATAAGAGAGACTCCCTTCAATAGTGACATGGAAGAGATATTGTACTGAAATTGAGTTTGTATAATGATCTACAAAGTATTGAAAGGAAAGATCAAGGTATGAAAATTCAATGCAAATTATGAGATAGAAAAACAAAAGAACAACATCGTTGCATAGAGAATTGACACTCCTACTGCCAAGCATAATGATTTATGCACAAGCTCTAAAGGTTAGAGATTAGACTGGAAAAACAGTTAATACAACCTATGGCCAGTCTAACACTAGACACGTGACACATCACAAGATTAAACATGACAAGTGACGACCAAAGAAAGCAGTCAAGAGAGATGCTATACGCAAGTCACATTATACTGCTTCACACATTCATGTTTACATTACTACACAAGCACTAACACCTTTGTAACTTATGATTATTGTGGTCTGAAAGGGCATATATCATGATAATGCAAAGTTAGATAGTTAGTAGACATGAATATTATGCGTGGACACCAAAAGCTAGCAATTCAAGACCCTCAAAGAAATAGATACTAAATATCACATCTACTCATGTTGTTGTTGGAGCAACCTTCACATAATAAAGCAAGTGAATTCATGGTAGTGGTTGCTTACAACATATGACGATGGTGCTAGATACTATCGATTTGAAAAGAAGGGTACATCTTCTTTGGTAAAGACCTCAAGGGTTTATTATAGGTAATGGTAATATAGGTTTTCCCCCCTCCAATAATAGAAGAAGCGTGTCTAGTAATAGAATTAAAATATAACCTTCTCAACTTCATCTTGCAAACAATTGTTATGGTATTAATGTTGTAAAAATAAATGCTCCATTTATGAAAGATCATCTGTGAGGCAGAATAATATACCATCGTTATATTGTTGTCTTGCTGATTTTCAGGATAGCTCCTAGTTTTGTGTATCGTTACGTGCGGGGGAACTTAGCCCTCCCTAAAACACTTACAAGTGATTGCCTGGTATTTTTAATCCCTAGACCATATGTTCTACCTAGTATCAAATTATTTATAGCCATTATCAGCCGAGTATCATGATTTCTAATTTGAATTAAAATGATTGATTTTACGGGATTCTTTTGATTAGATTTCTATAGTATAATATATGTTGATGATCAGAATTTGGTTTATGCTAAGAATAGTATATATAGCTATGTGGAGTTGTATAGATAGTATCCCTACCACATTATTAGAACCTATGTCGTGGACACACCGACATCCTTCCTAGATATTTACCGAGTACGGGTATGTCGAGTGTGGATCAAGATTTGCATCCATAGCATTAATCTAGATTCATCCTGAGTGTAGATACATCAAATTATAAATAATTCCTAGTCCTAACCATGCACCAATCGCTATTACTAAAGGAGATTCTACTGGAACAATATATAGTAACTATAACAGAAAACATGTACCTCAGTGCAAAAGGTAATAATGACACCTTGGTGCAATAATAAGACCAATATCTCAAGGGTAACCTAGTATAGGTTTGCACGGATATAATGTTGACAATCAGAAACATCCAATCAATTAATCATATGTTTCAACATTATCGTCAGACATGTCTGATTATTGTGACTGATAGCATTGTCATTAGACATGCTGATTCTTACATGACTGGTAGCATATTATTAATTTAATATGCCTGATACATATTATTCCTCACATGATGACGATGTCCAATTACATGTTCACGTAGCTAGTGCATGCTCTGTTTATATCTCGCATTTACATGTCTTTTATTTACTCATACTTGATCTGTTTTTTGATATCCTGTTGGTAAGTATTATTGACTTATACTGTTCTTTGCTCCTATCCTGACTGGATCGTTAGTACAGGTGAGACTAATTCCTTAGAGTGTTATGGTCAGCAGAGGACCTAAGAGGAGCTTACTCCGAATACTGAGATGTAGATTTATGTATAGGATTGATATGATGTGATGTATTGAGATTTAGGAGTTGTTGTAGCTTTATATCCGTTATCGGCTTTATACCCAGATATTCATGTATAAGGTTGTAATAACTGTATAGTGAGATGTGATGTTTTTGTATTAGTAGTTATATCATGCTAGACGATGTGATGAGTATGATTGTGGATGATGACTAGACTAGACGACTACCGCTCTCGACGACAGCGTAGGCCGGACAGGACTCGATTTGTACCTGATTATTCAGTAGCGGTCGACATATTTTTGTGGTGGCCCATGTAGGTCTATCTAATGGTGCTTAGGACTAGAGTACCATTGGAGCCTGCAAAAAGGAAACTCATCTCAATATAGGCTGATGGTTATATTTTACTATCTATACTGTTTTCTAAATTTTTCTGTAATTGTTCTTTACAAAGTTGTAGTTATAAGTCCATGACTTTTAGGATTATCCTCCTCCATCAGTTCTAACATCCTTTATATAGGCTTCCTTGCTATTTAGAGATTAAAGTCAGATTTTCCAAACTCCTCCTTTAGCAAGCCTATTAATAGACCATTTCAAATTTCTCTATTGGTTTTATTCAGATTCTACTTCTCTATCTTTATTAGAATATAAAATCATTCGCTATTTAGAGTTTCAACTCCTCATTTAGCAGTTTATAAATCTCTTAAAATAGTCATTTCAAACTTCTCTATTGATTTTGTTAAGGATCCTATTTGATTTTTCTAACCATTCCAAACCCAAGTATTTCATTTAGGGCCAAAGCTCATATACTAGCTATTTGACCAATCCTTTTTTCCAAATCTTTCCAATGGCTGTAAGGAATTATTTTCCCAAAATGATTCCATATAGGACAATATTCCCTAAGCAATTTCCAAGAGCCAATAATAACTCCATTCATTAGTCCTTCCACTCAAAATTACCGTTTCTATTCACCCGAATCCAACTCAATTAGCCATAGTCGATTTTGATCAATTCGTGTCTATAAGCTTCTAACTTTGCTCATTGAGTATTAGAGAAAGTTGAAGAATGAATACTACTTTTGGCTTAAATCAATCCTTATGGTTCTCTTCTTCCTATTGATAGTCAATTCCTTGATTCTTAATAACAAATATTTATACTGATATGCATGTCCCTCCTAATATGATTGAATCTCCTTCATAAATCGAAAAGCTTGTTTGAATTTGAATTATCAAGTTGTTCTTTTGAAATTCTATGGATAACCGTTGAGAGAATATTTAACCTACTATGGCATGGAGCCGCACACTGCAGCCATTTATCTGAATCATAAAAATTACGATCACTGCATCCAACATCATACTGCGAGGATGGGCTCTAAGTCAAAGTGATTTCAGGTATGCATAGGTTTTCGGATACTATTGAGACTATGTTTCGATTATTTTTGTTTTGTCTATATCATCTGAAATGGGTAAGTTGAGAGATTGTTCGGTATCTATCATTCTTTGAGTCATGAGGCAAGAGTTCACTGCAGCCAGATATACACTGGATATAATTCTAGTAAAGTGATTTCGATATGGTTGTGTTCCGGATACTATTGAGACTATATCCATGTCCTAGATTTACCTTATTTTGGTCTCTTATCACCATTAGGAAACGTACCGTAATTAGTTTGATTTGTTTGATTTTGCCCTAACCTAAAGGTTCTATCCCTAACGACTTCAGAGATCACTTCTAATATCATAGTCAATAGGAATAAAGATCCCTATAGAATCTCTACTTGATTTTTCTTAGAGTTTATTAGGATCATTTCAAATACCATTTATCCCAATCTCTTCATATCTCAAACTCGGGTGTATTGCATATGTTGTTGATAATTATATTTTTTGGTAGCCATATAAATACCTTGCTAATAGTTATGTGTACTAAATGGCTAATATACATTTTGTGGTTGACTATGGATATATCTTTATGTATGCAGGGAGCATAGATATTTATTACCAACCCTATTAGCTCTATTAAGGGTATCCTTGGAATCCATAGTTTTCTAATAAGGTTAGACGGGTAAGGGGTAGAAAGGTAGTAGAGTAAGGCTATGGGTAAGCAGGTTTGGTAAATAAAGTTTGAAAGGCTTTTGAGCTTGTGTTTTGTCCAGAGGAGGATTACAGAATCGTTAGTAGTAATATCGAATTTATGTTTTTGACTGTTATGACCAAAGGCAAGAGAAATCCGTAAGATGAAGAAAGATTAAGATTTGATAAGATTCTCTCACAGAGGAAGTATAATTTGGAATTATAATCTGATAAACATTAAACTTGAAAAAGAGGATCAAGTTGTGAAACACTCAAGGGAATTAATTTTTGAGATTAGACACAAAAAGATAGATGACCATAAAAGGATTAAACGGTTCTGGAAGGGAATCATTGTAATACTGAGGAATTAAGACCAGGATATTAGCATACTACTCTTGATGTAGTTGGATGGTGTGATTAAAGAAGCGAAGGATCATTAAATTGAAGATTTGTTGAAATTAACAATCATTGGAGGATTCAAATTTGATCAAATTTATGTTAAGTAAAAAGATTTTATAATATTTGAGATATGGTGATATTTTGCGATTGTTATAAGAAGGTATTCAAATTTGATTAGAGATTTAGTGACTAGCTTTCGAGGATTAAGATTTTTGGATACACATATCATGAATTGACTTAGTAAGGATTTATCGACAATTGAGATTATAACATTGATGAAGTCAGAAATGGAAAAGTATAAGTTGGTGTCTAGGAAATGGTTTGATTAAGAAAAGCAAATTGGCATATTATATGGAACGACTTGATGAATTTGATTGGATGAATTCCTTGATTCCAAATAGAATTTGTTATAGTACCTAGGTAGTTAGCATAGGTTCATTGATGCAGAGAGTTCAGCAAGCTTAGAAGATTGGTCGGAAGGGTGCTAATGAGATTAGTTCTTCATATGTATCCTACATTGAATTGCCTTTGATTTCCTCGTCTTCGGGAATTGACCATCATTTGATCATCAATGGAAACATATTAACAAACTTTATTTCTATCTTGATTATATTATTATCTTCATTATCGTGCCTAAATGTTGAATATTGATCATATCTAGACAGACGACTTTTAAATCATTCTTATATGATTTTTGATCGTGACTATATCATTCTATCGTAGATCGTGCCTTTAGATTTTGCTTTTGATTTGGTCGTAACTTGACCTCTAATTATGTCTCAGAATTTTGACCATAATTTGATCATATATAAAACTGATCTTGCATCTGGACTTTACTTTCGAATTATTTAATTTAATCTAATCGTACCTAAACCATTTAATTTTGATCATTCTTTCAATTCTATCCTAAAATCTGATTGTATTCAATTCCTGATCACACCAATTGGCGTTATTTCCAAATTACTGTTTTGATCACATTTGATTCTGCTTAGGCAATTTTTGGTTTTGTCATAACTATATTATCGTGCCTAATTGATTTTGAATTCATCATGATTTTTAACTTAATCATGCCTAAACGATTTAGTCATTCTTCAATTCTAATTCTAGAAATTGATTTTGCTCATGCCTAAATTTGATTTCGGATAATGCAATTTATGCTATTCCTGATTTTGATCACATCCTATCGTGCCTAAAATTCGATTCCTGATCGTACACTTAACTCAGATTCTATCATGCGTAGATAATATTGATTATGACTAACTAGTCATGACTAAATGATTTTATCCACGTGACTATTTGATCGTGCATAATTGTTTTCAATCTTAGTTTTATCAAACAACTTTGATCATGATCGTGTTTATACAATTATATTAATCCTGCCTGAATGATTTTGATTCTATTGGCTATGATTAGATTCTGATCCTTAATCATGCTAAATCGTCCCAAATTATTTCAAAACTTTTATTCGATTTTCGTGCCAAATTGTGAGTTTCTTAAATTTCGAGGACAAATTTTCTAAGTGAGTAGATTTTTAATTCCACCTTTTCTAAAATCAAGGATTCAGTCATTCTCTTATTTATCTATTATATATGATTTCTATAATTATCTATTAGAGATACATTTTGAATAATTACATAGTTTATTATTTATGCATCTAAATATTTTTGTGTATTAAAGCAGCCTTTATTTTATGGCTCATCTATTTTAGCTATTGTTTACTTCTGTCCAACGCATCAAGACTGGCCCAAGTTAGCCACAACCATTCATAAAAAAAAACCCAAAGTCCAAACCACCTATTTGGCAATTGAGAACCAAAGCTCAACTTTGTTATTAAACCCATTTTGGGCCGAGCCATTTCCCAAAACCCATTGGCTAATATAAGCCATCATTTTTCTAAGCCATTAAAGCCTAAACCTTTTGTTTAAACCAGCCAAATATATTAGAGTGGTCAGCCTAGGTTCTATTAAACATCCAAAAGCCCATTGCCTAATCTAAAGCCCATCATTCCCATTGCCTAAGTTAAAGCCATCAAGCCCTATTTTCTTAAAGCCACCAACCACAGAGCTAACTCCTTAGGCCTCGTTTGGTTACCGAAATTTGAGCTTGGGAAAGGAAAGTGATTCCTTTTCTATGTTTGGGAACCAAAGGAAAGTTGTTGGAAAGGAAAAATGATTTCCAAGAGGTAGGAAAATAGGGGGAAAAGTGGTTCCTCCTAGGGGTGCAACTCGGGCGGGTTGGGTCGGTCTTGAGGTCAACCCGAGCCCAACCCGATGAATCATAAGTCTAGCCCGAGCCCAAGCCCGGCCCGACCTTGGGTTCAACATATGAAGCCCAAGACCAAACCCGAAGGATCGGGTTTGGCTCGGGTTGAACTCGGGTTGGGTCGGGTCCATCGGATTTATCGGGCTCTATATACAAATTAAAATAATTTTATACAAAAGTAATATTAAACATATAATCAAATAGCAATCAAGTCTTGATCATTACAAAATACAAACTAAAATAAGATTTAGGATAAATAGTTAAAAAGTTTGGGTGAAGAATTTAGGATTTACACTTTTTTATTTAAGAAGTATGGCAAATATTATATATATATATATATATATATATATATTATATATATATAATATATATATATATATAGAGGAAGGATAGGCATCCCCACAATTTTTGCATCCCCATGTTCACATTCGTTGGATGTGCTTTAAGTCATCTAATCTTAACCATTGGTAAATCAACGGTTAAGATTAGATGACTTAAAGCACCATCTAACGGTGCAAATAGGAGGGATGCATGGGGATGCAAAAAATGTGGGGATCTTGATATATATATATATATATATATATAATATATATATATATATATATATATATATATATATATAAGTCGGGTTCCGGGTTCTTCGGGTAGCCCGACACATGAACCCGAGCCCAACCCGATTTATGATCGGGTTCAAATATTTGAACCCAAACCCGAGCCCGAACCCGAGTATCTTCAACCCTAACCCAACCCATTATCGGGTTTACCCGATCGGGCTCGGGTTTAGCCCGCCCGAGTTGCACCCCTAGTTTCTCCCATTTATCTAAGGAATCACTTTTCCTCCAACTTTTCCGCATTTATTACAAAAAGTTTTGATATCCATGTTCATAATATTATTTACCATTTTTATCCATAATATCTTTTAGACAAAAATATTTCTAAGTAATAATTATTTTTATTAGAACGAGGGTATTTTTGAAAAATTGACTTGATTTTGTTTTCTTTACTTACAAACACCAAACACTATAATAGAAATTAAAGATATATTCCGGCTATAATTCCGATCTTTCCAAACACCGGAAAGGAAAGTTTATAGGAATTTAATTTCAAGGAAAGAAAATACCAAGGAATCAGTTTCCTTTCCTTTCCATTCCGCGAACCAAACGGGGCCTAAGATTATGACATTGATATGTACTAAGGCCTCGTTTGGTTCGCGAAATCTTCCGGTTGGAAGTGATTACTTTCCTATATTTGGATGTCCAAGGAATTGAGGAGGAAAAGAAAGTGATTCCCAATGGAAGAAAAATTAGGGGGAAAAGTGATTCCATCTATCCAAGGAAGGAATCACTTTTCCACATTGAAGTATTCACTTTCCTTTCCAAATTCATTGGCATTGCCAAACATCAGAAAAGAAAATCAATAGGAATTAAAGTTTCCCAAAGGAAAGGAAATTACAAGGAATTGATTTCCTTTCCCTTCCATTCCGCGAACCAAACGAGGCCTTAGAGTCACCCGCCCCCTCTGTTTAAAACCAACACTTAAACAAGCTGTTGACCGTCTCCTTTCTTCTTCACCAAGAGCGGAGAAGACGATCGAGCGGCGAGCTCATCCGCACGTCTCCGGTAGACGGCCCTCATCAACCTTCCCGAAGTTTCCTATCCACCGCATCACTACGATCCATCTCCGCCGTCCAATCGCCACCGTCCGGCCATAACCGCCAGCGCCCTCTTCCCACCTATAAATTGGACCCCCCCCCCCCCCCCCCTCCTCCAATTCTTCATTCTACTTGCTGCGGTGAAGCCCTGCCAGTTTTTCACCGTGCTTCCATTTCCACTTCGATTTCCTCTTCCTCCTTGATGTTGAATCTCATGACCATGGCAGGATCAGAAGCGGTGTACTTGACGATGAGCTAGGCGATCTCACCGACTCATAGTTCGACTCAATCTCCACGGTAGTCAACCGATCGATCCATTGAAATGGTGAGTTCAATCCGTGTCCCCTTCTAAGTCCTGTTGGTTGATCCTTTTGTTGATCGTTCAAATTCTGGGTTGCTTAACGAATTGATTGTCTTCTTCCTTTGCTGAACATTGTAGCTCGGAACTCCGTATTGGTACTTTGATCCTGGGGAAAGACAAGTCGGAAGTAAATCCAACATTCGAACCAATTTTCTTGCATACCCGGTGTTTGACGAAATGCCTGAGCCAATCTTGCTACTAGTCCTGGGCACGAGGACGTTAGTATCAGACATGAGGGAGTGCATCTGACACTATAACTTTCCCTCAAATCCACACAGATATTTCTCTCTCTATTTCTTCCCTGATTTGTGAGACTGTTAGTATCAGAGTTAATAGCGGGGGTTATGTTTCGAAGCAGACTACTGGATTGTGTCCATAACTCGACTAGACTCGAATCGGACACGGAGTAGGATGCAAGACTTCGATGAGTTATTTGGTGTTCATCTGACAGAAGGAACAAGGTTGATTTTGAATATGTGCAGTAACCGTCCGAACTCTCTAGCCTAGTGGTATTAGAGCGGACATCCGGAGGGGGGCAAGGTTCGAGCCCCCCAATTGTGTGTGTGCGTGTGATTTCAAAAAAAAAAAGAATATGTGCAGTAACCGTTGGTTATGGTTAATTTGAATTAGTTTGGGTTGTATTACTGTATATTGACCGTTGATATTAGGTTACTTTGGTAATCAGTTCACAGGTCATTTTAGGCCGGGAGAGGGATCATGTGTTATTCAGTAGATTTAAATTGTTGTATTACTATTTAAGGCTAATGTTCAGTTTATGAGCCAGAACCATATATAAGTGGACCAGTAGAATTCATTGATGAGTTTTTGACTTGAGCTTAGTTAGGGTTACATTTATCTCATGTGGCATGATCAAGACAATTGGGCTCAGTTTTAAGGAAGTCATGGGCCATTCCTAGGCTATTGTGAATATGGTAATTCAGAAGTGTGAGTTATAGGTCAGGTTAATTAAAAGGAAGTATTTGCTTCAAAAAAAAAAAATTAAGTATTAGTGTTAAGTGAGTGATAATAGGCTAAGTAAAGACAATAGTTAGTAATGGAGGGTTTTGAGATTTCAATTAGTTAAGTTTAGGAATTAGTTAATATTTTCTAAATTCTACTTTTTTCTATTTATAGGTGACTTAGAAGACATTACCAATTCTCGGAAAAAAAAGCAAGTACATGTATCTCGATTTTACTGCCACTTGCATGCATGTGCACACACTTGTTGTCATGACACCTGTTTCATTTACTTATTTACTTGCTTTACCTTCTTTACTTGCTTGCATGATTCTCGTGTCGGATGGGAAGCATTCTAAAACATGTGATAAACTAATATTGTACAACTCGTGCCTGATAGCATATCATATGCCTGATGTCCATTACATGCATGACTGATAGCATTATAGTCAGACATGCCTGATTATTGTGTGATAGACAACATTATCGTCAGACATGCCTGATTATTGTGTGACTGATAGCATTGTCATTAGACATGCCTAATTCTTACATGACTGATAGCATATTATTCATTTAATATGCCTGATACATATTAGTCCTCACATGTTGACGATGTCCAATTACACATGTTCACGTAGCTAGTACATGCTCTGTTTTTATCTCGTATTTACATGTCTTTTATTTACTCATGCTTTACCTGACCTTGATATCTTGTTGGTAAGTATTGAGTTACATTGTGCTTTGCTCCTTTTCTGACTGGATTATTGATTACAGGTGAGATTAATTCCTTAGAGTGTTATGGTCAGCAGAGGGACCTAGCAGATGAGCTCACTCCATAAACTGAGATGTAGATTTATGTATAGGATTGATATGATGTGATGTATTAAGATTTAGGAGTTGTTGTAGCCTTTATATCCGTTACCGACTTTGTACCTGGATATTCATGTATAAGGCTGCAATAACTGCATAGTGATCTGTGATGGTTTTGTATTAGTAGTTATATCGTGATAACGTTGTGATGAGTATGGATTGTGGATGATGACTAGACTAGACGGTACTGCTGTCATCGACAGCGTAGGACGGGCATGACTCGATTCATACCCGGTTATTCGGGAGCGGGTCGTGACAGTTACTATTATTGTTAATGACCCAACGTTTGCCCTATAGGAGCACTAGGATAGTTATTCATACTATTACCGACCCGGGGACCGCCATGAGAGGGGTATAGTAAACTATATATATATATATATATCAATCTAGGCTACTACTACTGCTACTGCTAGGCTACTGCAATTGCTAGGCTGCTGCTACTACGAGGCTACTGCTACTGCTGCTACTAGCTACTAATGCTCTGCCTACTGCCTAACGCTACTGCTAATCCCTCACTTTCTCACTCACACTCTAGGACAACACATATATATCAATCTATTATATATAAACAGATCGAAACTCCAAACAACCCAAAGTCATCTATATGTATCAAAGTATTATACATATCTACTCAGAAACTGAGATTAAAACATAGAGTTTTTTTTTTTTGCAACATAGAGATATATACATCATCTCAAATCCAATATAGCAAGCCCCTCTATATCATAACCTTACCCCACATGAATCTCATGCATATATAATCTCAGCTATATATCACTACTCTACATATATAAACTAAACATACCAAGCCAACACATTTCTAATCCACATACATATCTCAGGAAACTGAGTATACAACCAACAACTTCTAAACATTCAATTTAACTTAAACCCCCAACTCAACTCACAGTCAACAAACTAAACCCAACCTTGTATCTCAGAAATTCCAAACTCAATCTCAGGAAAACCTGAGATTGCATTTCAACTGCCAAACCCCACAACCTAAATAAAATCCAAACATGTCAAGAGGGGTCGAGTGTGTGTGTGTGTCATACAAATGTGTCCCAAGAGTCGTGTCAGTGTCCAAACAAGTGTCCAGGGTCGAAGTATCAGAACTGCACAGACAGTGGGTGTGTGCGGGGCGTGTCGACCAATCTAGGGACACGCGTGTCCAACGAGAAGCCTCGTGCTCATGCCAGACGGTAGGTAGGGTGTTAAGGTACGTGTCCAAGTCCTGCATCGTGTCCACGAGTCGCTGTGTCCATGCACGAACTCCGTGTCAGGGGAGGCTGTACGAGCGTGTGCTGCCTCATGTACGTGTGTCGGCCCCAATAGGACACGACACATACGACCACAAGTCTCGCAGTCAGGGCTGTGGGTAGCCTAGGTATAGGGCTAGGTATAGGGCACCCTGTTTTGAGTCCTCGTGTCCTCTGTCCGCGCTACAAACGTGTGTCAAGGCAGATTTTCTGCGCGTGCACAGCAGCCCGAAATCCATGCGGGTGCGATATCTCCCAAACCACTCAGTCAAATCACCCCAAATTTTGGGATCATGTTGTCAGACATAGCCCCCACGTGTCCACCAATTTTGGTGTCAAATGGTGTTTTGTCCGTCGAGTTATGGCACTCGAGATGCAGGACAGTGCATGGGGCCTCGTGCTACGTCCCCGTGTCCGATTTGGACACGAAAATAGTATCAAAATAACCCAGAAAATATATTTTGGAGTCCCATTATATAGGGCTACAAGTATATGAAATTAGTTTTAAAAAATAACAACTTTTAATTCTTAGAGACATTTCATCGAACACATGTTATAATACACGACACGCCTCCGATACATATATCAAACGGACACGAAATCTTACCAAACTACATCTACAGGTCTAGGGTACCTAGATGCATGCTTCTATGAAGAGAAATCATAATTTAAAGGAGTTTAGAAGCATTTACCTATTGAGAGTTGGAATTTCAATGAAATTGTTCTTGAGAGCCAAATCCTCCACTTCCTATGGTCAACTTGCTCCAAATCCTTGCTAGCTATCCACCAATGGCCTCTTCTATAGTAGGGGAGTGTGTTACAATTGATTGGGCTCAATTTGGAGTTGATTTGGTAAAAGGGATGAATTTGGAAAGAACAAATTAGGGTTTGTAGGTGTAATGAAAAGAGGCAAGGGGTGCTAACATGTGTTTATATAGGAGGAGTGGGTTGCCCTTGGCTGTCAAAGAAATATCTAGGGTTAGGGTTAGTTCAATTGGGGTTTAAAGCCTTCTAACAAGTGTAATTCAAGCCTTTACTTAAAGGCCCATCTAAATTAGGGTTTCCTAACCAAAATCTAACTTAACAATATCCTACTCCTAACTTAATATCTAGATATTTCTAACCTTGTCATGTGATGGAAGCTTCTAATCTAATACCTAGTCTCATGACTAATATCTAGATTAGGTCATTTCTAGTTTAAGGCCTAATACCTTGGTTAGCACATTATTAATTAACCATAATTCTAATTAATCAAAAAGTCTCAAATGACCAAAACCCCTAACCTAAAAGTGGTAATTTTCTAATCTAATCACATGGTTAGGTCTCCATGGTCATGGTTAGTCTCTAGGCTAAGTAGGTCTAAGGTTGCACTAGTAAAACACCAAATCATAATTCATCAATTTAAATAGTATTAAAATTCACCAAAATCATTAACATGAGTTAAATCCTATTATTTAATAATCAATTTTACAAATGTTCAAAATTATCCTCATTTTAGAAAGTGGTGGTTACAAGTCTATCCTCCTTAGAATAATTTCGTCATCGAAATTTAAGGTGATCGTACTCCTTCTTGGTCAAACCCCCAATCAATCAAAGTCAAGGAATAACATGCAATTCATAGTCCTACTGGTCGTGATTTCACAGTCTCGAATAGGGTCACTATACTATCTAGCATATCATAAGAATTTCTTGACAGGTACTAATAAAATCATATATCAAGATGGAAAAGAGAACAGGAAAGACAGGCCTGCTAACCCATCACCTACAGCGTCGGTCTCCTCGACCATCAATACAAAAGCCCCGCCCCTCTGGTGCTGGGTATGGTGCTACACCACATGTGGCCTAACTCTCTCATATGGAGGTGCAGTTGGGCAATCAATCATCCGATGATCGTCGATCCACAGAATAGGTAAACCTTCAGCCTTCTCCTACAAGAGTGCCAAACGTGCCCCGACTTCTTACATTAGGCACAAGTCGGCACCGTGCAGTCCTGTCCTCGAGGCTGATGCTGTGCCTGCTGAACTCTAGCTAGTGTTGACATCTGCTGTAGCTGGTGTGCTACCTTCTGCACAAAAGGGCGCTTCCCACTCCACTAGCCCCTCCTGAATCATCACGGCTCCTCTTGGACTTGAGCTCCAAGTCATCCTCTCCTGCCATGGCTCCTGCCAAGATCTGTTCGAAGGGGCGTCTCTGTCGCTCTTGGTCAAGGACTTGACTTCCTTGACCAAACCCTTTCGGAACCTCCTAACCTTCGTCAACTCACTAAGGCCCTCTACAAATCTGTCCAAACGGCAGAACTTCCCAGCATACTCCTCCAATGTCAGGTTCCCCTGAACCAGACTCTCAAACTGCATCTCCAAGGCGCCGAGTGCTGTGTCAGAAAAGAACTTCTCCTTGAAAAGCTTCTTGAAAGCCTTCCACGTCTGCCCCTCCTTACCAACTCTGGAGTCGATCTGGTACCATGTACGGACAAGGTCCTGCATCTGGTTACCCGCTGCCTCTATCTGAATCCCAGTTGGTATCAGTACAAGGCAAAAGATCTCCTCTATATGCTCGATCCAGTCGTCGGCATATAAGATACCCTCAGAACCTCGGAAGTCCCTCGGCCGCATCTTCTGGAAGTCCTGAATGTTCGGGTCCTCGGCTGGTACTGCATCTGTATCTGACCTCCCTGCAACTGGGCGATCACCCTCTCTACTACTATCATAGCCAGCTGATGGGCATTGTCGATGCCCTGCCTCATATATGTCGACAGGCGCTGCTGAGCCTCCATCATCTCTCGAAAAAAGGTGAAGAACTGTACGATGTCAACTGTCCCCTGAGGTGGTGGCAGTAGCATCCTGAATCACCGGGTAGGCCGCCGAACCGATGGAGGAGCACCCCCAAAAGCTGTTGACGCTCCTACATGAGCAGAAATAGGAGGTACTGCGGCTCCAGCATCTGTCTGGATCGGACGAGAGGTGGCAGACCTCTCACCAGTGTCTGCTGGACTAGAGCGATGCGATCGGGTC
>JANAVB010026125.1:0-49645 GCA_029216955.1 Iris pallida | reverse complement strand
GCGCTGGTTCTCAAGACGGCGTATCTGTGCGTCAATCTCCGCGATATTCGCATCCAATGCAGCTCGCGTCTTTACTGTCTCCCGTGTAGACTAGATAATCGCTCTACTGCAGCTTCAATCTCAGCCACTTCGCGTTCCCAGACACTCATTATGGCCTGGTAGGAAGACTCAGTCTCGGCGTGCAGCTTCTCCTTCTCTGCATCTATTAGGACGGAGAGGTCATTTCGCTGGTTGCGCTCTAGTTCGAAAAGCTGCTAGTCCAACTCAGCCACCGTAGCTTCCAGAATGACGGCCAGGTGATCGTGGCCCTGGTGAACACGAATCAGGTTGATATGAGGCAATGCCAGAGTTTTTGCCGTCGCAAAGCTCCCCTTGGCGTCCATCACTGCTGATACCCCCTCTGCAGCATTTTATACACTGCCTCAACGATGAATTTCATATATTCATCTGCGTCCGCCAGCACCTGCGGCGTCATAGCAGGGTTTGGAGGAGCTGCTCCAGTCGATGGACCGAAAGAAGACCCACCAACCTCAACCTGCGAGGTTGAAACCTCGGCATCAATAGGCTCTTCATCAACAGGGGCTAGGCTACTAGCCCGAGGAGCCAAGAGAGCAGAAGAAGCTGGCACAGGTGTCAAGATAGTACCCCAAGTAGAAGGAGCAACAGAGGGTTCCATCACACCCTTACCCTTCCCGAACTTGGAAGTACACCGACGTCAGTGGCCACCTCTCCAGTTCCCAACGTACTATCAGCAGCCAATACCTCCCCTGGCAGAACGGGGATGTCGACACTTGTCTCCTGACCCGCCCTAGGAGTCGGGACCGTCAGACGAGTCTCTTCATCAAATCCCTCTACAGGGATAGGATCTGTCGCTACCACCTGATCGACAGCCACCTCAGCTTCTGCCGCTGAGTCTGGGGTAGGGCTCGACAATGATGCAGCCAACCTCCCCTCATCATAACAAGGAGGGGAATCAACCCTCTCCTCTGTTCCAACCTTCTCTGTTGCCCCCGCAACAGGCTCTTGCAACCCTGGAGCGACGTCATCCGAAGACGACAAACTCTACCCCACTTCATCACCAGGAAGCCTCGTATCTGCTGGACCCTCGGCATCCAAGGCCCCAGCCACGGCCTTTATCATCTCAGAAGCTGCTGCATCTTCAGCTTCCCTTCTGACATAATCCGGAGACGTTGGAATCTCCATGACAACAACATCCTCCGGATCCTTCTCCATAGGAGACATTATAGTCGGCGGGATGCGCACTTCAGACGAGCCCGCCATCTCCTTTGGCCTGCTTCCACCAAATTTTAGAGTACGGGGCTTTCTTTTTAGCGGCTCCTATACAAAGGGGAAGCATTGATTATATAAATGTTGAACCCAAACCAGACTATGTGGGACATCCTTACCTCCGCAGATGCTCAATCCGATGACACCGTCGGTGATAATGTCTTCTTTAGCTTCTTTGATACATAAGATCCAGCCCCTGTATTTGCACGTCGTTTTGGTTGATTAACCGAAGGTTCAGCCTGACCCCTGGGGATGCGGCTAGGGCACCTTGACGACTCACCCTGATGGACGGTGTGATCGAGCTCTAGCCGATACATGCCCGGTCATCGCTAACGGGGTGCCTGCAACGAGACTTGTCTCCCTATCATACCCGGAAGGCGCGACAGCCATAACACAGTAAAACTTGGCGGCCGAGTAAAGAATGGACGGTCGCGGATCCTGGGAGGGCAGCGTAAAGCGAGCTCCGGTACATCCAGCATTATAGTAATGCCAAGCTCGTGCCCCATCCAACAAACTTCCAGCATACCCCAGGGTAATACTGGGATTGTCCAACATCAGCTGCGTATAACAAAATTGTCGTACAAAGCGGCTCGGTAAATACGGTTCCAGGAAGCACTGATTCCTGTTCCGGTACACCAGATGGGATGGCTGAATACTTTACAACCAGCGGAATCCCCATGGAGGCAGAGTGGTGGCATCTTCACCTGAATCCCTTAAGTCTTCGTTGGCCTCAAAACCCAAGAAGATCGGACCAACTTTAGTGATCTTCCATCCCTGAAGATGGGATAAAACCCTTCTGCAAATAGGGACGCCAGTGTGCGAACTCCTCTGGTGGAAACGGCAGAGGAATGCATCTCCGACCATGTAGTCTTCTTCTAAACCCGGACTCATTACATTGGGATGGTGTAAAATTAACCACCCCATCAAATAGTAAAACGGCAGTTCAGTATGCGGGAAGTTATCTTTTCGACCTCGGTCATGAATCATATTTCTCGCAAACTCGCGTAAACCTCGCAGTAAATTATATACCATTGCGCGGAGTAGAGCCAAGCGCCGGCCAAAGACCAACTTCACAGCTGGCAGGATCAAGTGCCGGGTCACTCTCTCAACAGAGCCGGATCCGCCCGGGAAGACATAATCCCGAAGCCAAACCATAAGATACGCGACCAATACTACTTTCGACGACATTCGATGAGCAAGATGCCAGAAACAGCTGTAGGAGCGTTCATCAGACTGCTGGTCCTCGTTCTCTCGGGGATTCTTTTCATCTAACCTGCTCATCTCAGAGAGCACTTCGCTACGAGAGAGCGCTGGCGGAGTAGAGAATTGCGAGGGATCCCCCTTGTCTTGCCTAAAGACGTAATCTTTCCAAGCGGTCACATGAGGCTGCAATCCGCTCTTGTCCCTCTTCTGTATATAGTAATGATGACTCGCCACTTCCTTAAAGACGGCCGTCATCTCCTCAGCCTTGTCCCCCAGGACTTGAAAGTCTTCGTTGGTCGAAAAATACTCTTCATAGGGTTCCGTTCCCTAAGGGAGCTTTGATACCTCATACATCTCATGAAGTGCGAGCCCTAACTCCCCCACCGGAGTAAAAAAGGTCCTGGTATGGATATCAAACATCTCCAAGAGTATGAGGAACATATGCCTGCTAATGTCAATACCTGCCTGGGTGGCACGAATCGCGGCAGTCAGCCCAATTTCTCGGAGCTCGGTCCGGAACCGCGACAAAATCCGAGAGAGGTCAGTTTATCCCATTTGGAAGCGTAATGACACCAACCCTCTACCCGAAACTCTCCTTTCGGGTATGAGCGTTCCATCAACAGCATGCGATGTACAAAAGTCAAGGCACTATAAGCAAATGTATCGAGGGGAACATCACTGTAAATGCTTCCAGGGCGTAGAGTCCGCCAGGTGAAAGAAGACCAGATCGCACTACGGTCAAAGTATCTTTCTGATCGGAGGTAGAATCAATTTATTGATGCCAGTCACCGCCCCCCTGAGAGGGAGTAAGATCCCAAGACATCCTCCTCTTGGAAACAAGACGACAGAAGGCCGTCAAAGGCCATTGACATTCAAGTTGCTTAACGGTCATATGCACTCCTTTTGTCGTGAAAAACCAGTCCAGTCCTTCTTGACCTTCAACACTGTTGCTCAGTAGAAGTAAGGCAGTCCCCAAACAGGAACTCAGGCTTCAAGAAGGTTACTTTATCAGATGTGGCAGATTTCAAAACTCCACGCTCCATCATCCGTTTGAGGAACCCATACTGCTGTTCCCATATTTGAGTTATTCTTTCGGGATGCTGGTCCAGCATAATAGCGGCTTGAGCAAGGTTTATCACTTCCTCGTTATAATCTACTCCCGCCTGGCAAAGCGCAACGCCCAGGAGCACTTCATTCAAGAGTGGGATAGGCATCGACACTAGCAAAGATTCAAAAAAATGTTAGAAATACCAAAAGAATCTGAGTCTCATCAAAAGCGCATAGCGCATCCGAAAGCTTCGGCACATCATCAGGGTGTAAACCCATACGCATCAGCAGCAGAGCTTCGCGCGTCATTAGGGTGTGAGCCCATGCGTCAACAGTGCTTCGGCGCATCATCAGGGTCTAAACCCATGAGCGTCAGCAGTAGAGCCTCGGCGAATCTTCAGGACTTAAACCCATGCGCGTCGACGATAAAAACCTCGACACATCATCAAAAGACTCAAGGTCTATGTGCGTTGGTGTACGTAAAATAAAACTTACCAACCACCTCCGACCGAACTTCGACAGGCCGACGGGGAACATCAGCCGCCGCAGCTTTCACAGGTTCTTTTCCTTTGTCATTGTCAGCACCGCCGCGAGGAGTCTTGGGAGCCATTCTTTGAGAGAGGAAAAGTTAGGGTTTTTGAAGAAGAACTCTAAAGAAAGCAAAAGCAAGGAGAAGAAGAACTCTCTCTCTCCATCTCTCGCCTATTTATAGGGCTTGGTCGCACGCGTGAACCGATGATGTGTGATCTCAGCCGTCGCCTCGGGTTCTGTGAAAAGATAACCACAAATAAAACCAAAAAAAGATCATCCTTAATCTTTTTCGGTTACCGAGGCGTCATCATTTGCACTAACTAAGCGGAGCATGCGCCCCATCACTGACGCGGAGTATCTATGCGCCCCGACGGTCATGCGCCTCCACTACCATGCTTCTTATTCAAAGTATTCCAAAACTTATCCAAGAGTTTTGAAAACTTTGAAGGGGATCTTGTAGAAGCAAGAAATTTCAGAACCAAAAAATCTATGCGCTAGACTACATGCGCCAAAGCTTGGACAAAGTACTTCACAGCAAAAAGTAACAAATATAGATATTGAAAGGGGACTTTTTATTTAACATAAAAGTCTATTACATGTCTAAAAAAGACTATACAAAGAAGAATTTCTACAAAGAAAAGATCCTAAGTCTACAGCCAGCAATCAACATGCGCCCTCAGCCAGGCGCATCCCACCATGCGCCTTCAGCCAGGCGCATCCCACCATGCGCCCTCAACAAGGCACATCCTTTTCAGCAGCTTAGTTATGTGCATCCTCAGTTGTGTGCATCCTTTGGACAGCTCAGTTATGTGCATCCCTTCAGCAGCCCAGTTATGTGCCGCTCTTCCAGCCAGGTTCACCTGGCCGAGCAGGACGAGGGTGGCAATTAACCCCCATCCAGAGAAAGAGCCTCAAAAGCCAAAGGAAGAGAAGAGCACCGCAGTCGACCCACGGCTAAAGGAGCAGCTTCCAACCAGAATGGGTAACACCCACGCAGAGAAGGAGCTCGCCAAAGCTCGAGAAAGACGGTCAGGGCACCACAATCTACGACTCTTCCTACGAAGACGAGGCCCGAGCATCCCTATCTTTGGATGCAACAGACACCTTCCACCTGCCTCGGAAGCCCTCGACCCTGACTTTTGGATGTAACAGTCACCTCCAAGTGCATCGACAAAGACACTGCGTCGCATCTTCACTCTCGGGAGCATCTCATCAACAGAATGCATTCGAGTACACAAGTTCATGTCGGAAAGACATGAGAGAACGAGAAGCAAATCCTCTCTCCATGCCACTATTTATAGGCCGGGCAAATCAAACCCATGCGCCAAGTGGATGGCTCTCCGAATTCCGTACAATAAATTTGCATTAAATGGATGAACCAAACGCTTCGAATTCAGCCAAGTCAAAACGGCTATTTAAAGCACTCGAAGAACGTAACAGTCGCACCATTAAAGACGGGTCAAGCAGATGCTGGCCAGACCGCGCATCACACGCACCCTTCAACATCAAGCGCATCATACAGACGCACCTTTCAACAACAAAGCGCATCACAGGGGATGTGCCCCCATGCGCCCCCATGTGCCTAGTAGAACGCCAACCGACGCACCCACTCAGCTGTCCATCGAATGTCACAAAGAACTGACAGAGTTGGTAGCACGCCTCCCGAAGTCTGAATAGTCGGCAGCTTTTTCAGAAGACGAAGCATCGCCAATGTCAGCATCATCATTACTTCCCTCCGATGGCTACTGCCACGTGGCCACCCAACCATCTCGCATGCGCCTCCGCGGTCATGCGCCCAAATCTGCATACGCCTCAAAAGCTGTGTGCCTTAAACTTTTCACTGATCCCTAAAGACAGAAGGAAAGTCACTGTCACAAATCTGCATGCGCCTCCAAAGCCATGCGCCCCAGACTCCTCCCTGATCCCAAAAGACAGAAGTAAAGTCACCACTGAAGATCTGCATGCGCCTCAAAAGCCATGCGCCCAAGATGGTTCGTGACTCCTAAAGGTTACGAGCCAAAGTCTCCTCATGCGCCCAATCTCTGGCGCATTATACCAGATCATTCCCTCCACCAAATCCGAGATCTCCGAGCCACGGGTCGATGACACGTGTCCTTTGACTCAACTCATCCAAGATTTCAGCAACAGAAAGATCTTCTTCTCTGCTACGTGCCGGCTCACAACAGCAACATGAAGAAGTCAACCCTTCGATCAAGGCGCATCGTCCATGCGCCTCCATCAGAAATCAACACGTGGCGTCCCCACGTACATGTGCATCCTACATGCGCGCATGAGCAGCCAGCCTGCAAAACTATAAATAGAGGGATCATTTCCTTCTTCGACACAGAGACAGCCACCTATGTGCACACATATCAACCTCTACAACGAACAGACAGAGACTTTGCCCCACCAGAGAGGCAGATACAGACACTCAACGTCCTCCTCTCAGCAAGCTCCAGTACCCAGAGCAATCCAAACCTTCAAGAACCGATAACCGTTGTCAGATCGTCAATGGAGTCAACGCATTACCACTCGCTCCATTGGCATAAGGAACCCAGATTAAACAAAAGTGTACTCCTAGGACTACGTCTAAGTCCTATATTATAACACTGTTCTGTTTGTATTAAAATTTACAATCAAAGAATTTTAATGGCAAACAGGCCACTACTTGCAGCTCTTCCTCTTTCTCTTGTTCTTCTCCAATTTGAAGAATCAACATCTTTCCTTTTCTCAGATTTGATGTATCTGCCTCCATTGTGTCTTCCTCTTCCACGACCTCTTGGACCACCTCTTCTTCCTCTCGATCCGCCTCCGAAAGACATATGTGTTTGGAAAGCTTGCTCTAGAGGAGTGGAATCATATTGTTTCATACGGAGTTCATGGGACTGAAGTGAACCCAATAAACTCTCTACTGAAAGTGTAGACAAATCTTTGGATTCTTCAATGGCTACTACGGTAGACTCGAATTTTCAAGTCAAGCTTCGTAGAATCTTCTCAATAATTCTTTGATCTTCAACTTCCTTACCATTCACTTTCAATTGGTTAACAATTGAAATAACTCGATTGGAATAATATTCAATGGATTCTACATCTTTCATCTTTAGTGTATCAAATTCGCTACGAAGAGTTTGTAGCCTTACCATTTTCACCTTGTCATCTCCCTTGTATGAAGAATAAAGTGTGTCCCATGCTTCCTTTACCGAAGTCACCGTCAATATCATTTCAAAGATAACCTCATCCACCGCTTGATATATGAAAAATAATGCTTTCTTGACCTTCTTGCGAGCTTCCTTTAATTTTTGAAGTTGTTGTACATTGAGACTAGCCACATCAGCAGGTTCTGCAACTCCGCTCTCTATGATATCCCAAATATCTTGAGATTCGTAGAGGACCTTCATTTGAATACTCCATTGGTTGTAATTCTTGCCAGTGAAGTGAGGTAGTTGGGGTCGCAACATGTTGTTATTGTTGTTGGAAGCCATGACACGCCTCTTTGGCTCTGATACCACTTTGATGGAGATAAACTTCTTCAGGAGATAGAAAAGCACAAGAGGGATGTATTCTCTTGTTTCTGAAACACTAGAAGAGGATGCTCAAAATATTGAAGTAGAATAAGTTTATTGATCTTTGCTTGATGAAAATGGATACAGGATGATGCTCTTATATAGCATATGTATTTGCATAAGTCACATGTTCATTAAAGGTATAAGTTAAATAGAAAATGAGGAAACCAAAATAAAACTTGTTATGCATATGAATATGACATATAACATAGGGTGTTTCTTCTCTTTATTTAAAACTTGTAACTCTCTAGCTTATATTTCCAACACTCTGTACAAGCGGTTAGGGAAGAGAAACAGTAATAGAATTCAAAATTTGTGGGTTTGGGTTTTAGTCACCCACCTGGGTCAGGTTAGGAATTGATCGTTTGAAATTTGAATGAGGAGGTCTCTGTTGGCTTACTAAAGCCCAGGCCAGGGGTGTATAGTTTAAGGCCCAAGGGTTCAACCGACTACACATATAGGGGAGGCTGCTTGCAATTGTAAAGAATAGAGAGATAATTATTTATATAAGGAGAACTATGGATTTTGTGGCCAATTAACTAACTACACTTAAACCCATATGCTAGAAAGATGGAAATTTTTATTAAAAAATAAGTTACAAAAAAATTGTTAAATTTCCCATATATATATACATATATGAATGGACTCTCCTTTCAATGTTATGGCCGCATGACAGCCCCCCCCCCGTCCTAGGCGTAAGGGACGTGCAGCCGCGGCCACCCGCCGTCAGCCTCACCCCCTCGTCCCCCGGTGCCGCCCGTCCACCCCTCCATCCTCGGTGCCCCTCCGGTGGAGTCGTGCCCGAGGCGACCATGCGCCTCGCGTCCCTTCCTTGCTTGGACGCCCGAGCAACTCGCTATAGTCGCCGTCCCCATCGTCGAGGTAGCCCCCAATCGCAAGTGGCCACCCCAGACATCCTCCCTCAGCTCAGCCCCCCCGGCCACTCCCCGCCTCCGGTGGCCACCCCTTGTATAGTCTCTTTGTGCGCCCCCCTTATGAGTCCAGCCGTTGAACCGCGTTGCCGCTCGACCCTGTATGGCTTTCGTCGCTCCCCGGCATCGCGCCATCCCTCCGGTGGCCTCGAGTGGCGGAGCCCCTAGCTACCTCCCTTTCCTGGTCATTTCGGTCGAACACCAACCTTCGATTTTGAATTCAAATTTCAAATTTCCCTCCATGGCTTCTGTGGGCGGAGTTTGCTATGCACCCACTGTTCTAAGGGGTAGCCATGCGCCCTCTGTTGGCCGCGTACCCCTCTCCGTCCATGCACCCCCTAAGGACATGCGCCCTCCTCTGCCTTCGTACATCCAGGGGCTATGCGCAGACATCGGCTCCAAGGCCCCAGTCACCCTCGAGCCACTTGCTATCCATACGCCCGTTGTCGGACGTCCGGACCATGCGCCATCGGCGTGCCATGCGCCCTCTGGCACCTTGGCCAGCCATTCTTCCCCGGGCTATGCGCCTCCATCATGTCATACGCTTACGCCAGACTCCCTCACTTTCAGTCACCGGCCATGCGCGCTCCCCTCCTCTGGCTTATGCGCGTACCCCTCCGCTAGCTCTCCCTCCTCTGGCTTATGCGCCCACCCTCCAACCCCCACGTGCAGTTTTGTGCCCCCTTCAAAACCATGCGCCACCCCTTCTTAGTTATGCGCCCTCTTCAGCTCGTGCATGCCACCGTGATTTCTCGGAAGGATCCACTTCTTCCATCCTCGGCGTCCTTCGGCCGTTGGCAGTCGGTGGTACCGAGGCCAACTGCTTGGCACAATCTGTGCCCCCCGAACCGCAAGCGCTCGCTCCCGTAGTCCTCGGCGAGCGGATCGCCGGCACCTTCCTCACTTTGTCCTCCACCATCCCACTTCATTCCTCATAGCTGAGTCAGCACACCCCTCCCCGCCCTCGGTCGTGGCGTCCCCCTCCACAGGCCCTACCTTTGCTGAGATTCTGTGCCTGGACAGGGGGGCTATCTGTCCCCTTCCAGCTAAGGACATCGTCCTTCCCGACATTGTGCTTCCGACCGTTGGCGATGGCCTGCCTTTACGGGTTTCTTTTTCCGAAGATGAAATCTCCTCCCTATCCTCTACCTTCGCGAGGACTATCATGCTTAAGTTCTCCTCCGGATGCCCGATGATCACCAAAGTACAAGAAGCCATCGCAGGCTGGGGTCTCTTATCTGGTTACAGGATCGCGCCTTTCGATCCAAAACACGTGTACCTTCACCTGTCGTCCGATACGGACTTCTCTAAAGTCTGGGCCAAAGGCACCCCCAGTATAGACGGTAAAAGCATCAAAATCAGCAATTAGTCCCCCAGCTTCAACTCCAAAGTCGACTCATCGATCGTCTCAGCTTGGATTACTCTACCCAACCTCCCCCTCGTCTGTTTCACCCCGACAGCGCTCAAGAGGATAGCTAGCTCATTCGGGATGCTGGTAGCGATCGCTGAAGAAACACGCAACCTATCTAAGGGCAACTACGCGAAGATCTGCGTGGAACTCGATCTATTCACAGACCCACCCACCCAGATTCAGATAGAGCTCGGGGACAGGACGTTCTTCCAGTCACTAGTGTATGATAACAATATTATTTTTTTGCAATCATTGCTAGATGAGAGGCCACACCATACATTTTTGCTTCCGTGCGCATCCTGAACTCAATAAGAAAGCTCCTAGAAAACTGCAACTCCAAAAAGTCAACCAATCCCCCCACAGCCCCAATCCTTCCCCTCTCGAACTCTCACACCCATTTTAAAGCCAACGATACCCCTTCCAGACCCAACGAACGACCGCAGCAGAGCACGACTTTGGTCCCCTACAAGCCCCTTGCTATTCTCATCCATAACCAATTTGACTCCCTGTTAAATCTCCTACCTGAAAACAACCCGGTGAGCCCCCCATCTCGCCCCTATCGGAGTGCGAAAAGTGAGCTTCTAACTCCATTGCCGATCTTTTCGTTAGTGATCGGAAGCCGCCTCAGTCCACAGAAATCTAATCGCAGGTGGTCGACTATACCTTCGCTCCCAACAGCCTCATCATTGACCACCTGGCCGTCCTCGGCCCAATGGCGGTCGATAGAATCGAACAAGCCATGGAAGCAGGATTCCGGGACCCTCTCAACCCCTTTTGTGCCCTGACGGACATAGAGAAAGAGGCGGTATCTACCCCTTTGGAAGCTGCAGGACCTCAGAGGCCGACATTTACAGCGGACGACTACATAATTATGAACCAGATAGTCCCCAAAAAACCCTACTACAAGTAGCAGAAATCCAACAAAGAGTCCTCGGTCATGACCACACGGTCAGCCGCGAAACTCAACCATCCCCCTAAGCCCCCTCCCAATGATTAACATCCTAGCCTAGAATGTGAGAGGGCTGGCCAATAAACCTACCATGAGGAGAATCAAAAGCCTCAAGAAACTCCACTGGATAAACATATTGGTGATCATTAAACCCAAAATCCCTCAAAAAAGACTTACATCCATCCAGCTCCAGCTGGGCCTACTTCGACATTGTCGGGTGCAATAACATCTAGATCCTTTTTGCTGACGGCATCCAGTTTGGTACCATCCATGACTCGAGTCAGGCACTCTTTTCTTGGGTGGAGGATCCTACTCTCACCTCCCGCTACCTACTTTTCGTCGTCCATGGAAGCTGCCACATCCCCGATCGTAGGTTCCTATGGGACAATTTGCTAGACACCCATCATTAAATCATCAATCTCCCATGGATATGCGTTGGTGATTTCAACAAGATCAAATACAGAGACTAAAAATTGGGCGGTCGCCCGTCCCTCCAGTCGGCCATGAATGACTTCAACAACTTTATCTTCAATGCCCACTTGTCACCCCTTCCTTTCTATGGCAACGCGTTCACTTGGTGCAACATGCAGGAAGGCAAATGCCAACTGTACTCCCATCTGGACCGAGCCCTGGTTAACAATCGGTGGTCCGACATGTGTCTCATATCCAAGCTCTTCCACCTAAATACCACCGAATCTGATCATTTCCCCTTCTGATTGAGATTAAAAATCAACACTAACCACATCAAGAAAACCGTCAAATTTTTTGACTTCTGGCAACATCAACCCCAATTCTGAAACATCGTAGCCCGTGCCTGGTGATCCATCGATGACCACGAACCCCTCTCCCATGTGGCAAAAAAACTAAAAGCGACTAGGAAGGCACTTTCGTCTTAGAGCAAGCAAGCCTTCAGCAACATCTTCTAGGCTATCCGCGAGGCAGAAGACGACGTCACCTGCACTGAAGTCCTCTACGCCACAGATCGGAAGCCGGAGTCCAGGGCGACACTCAACCTCACCAGAGCTATCCTCAAATCCAGACTGAAGGTAGAGTCTGAATTCTGGAAGCAGAAAGCCAGACTGACTTGGGACATCGAAGGAGACAAGAATTCACGCTTCTTCCATGCCTGCGTCAATGACCGTAGACAACAGATCCATCTGCATAAAGTCACCAACGATAACGACGTCATCCTCAAAGATCATCAGAACATCCAAGCGGCTGCGGCGAACTTCTGCTTCAACTTATTCTCCAAAGAAGTCGTCGTCAAGGACGTTGATTTTCTGGCCAAGATTCCCTATTTGATAAATGATCGAGAGAACGAACTATTTCTTATCTCCTTCAATGGAAGAAGTCAAGTCTGCAGTCTGGGCTCCAGACGAACACAGCGCTCCCGGGCCTGATGACTTCTTCGGCACCTTCTTCCGATCCTACTTGGATATCCTCGACCATGACTTCCATGAGGCCGCTCTCGCCTTCTTCCAGGGCTAGGTATCCTAAATCTATCTCGAGTGCCAATCTGATTCTCATCCCTAAAAAAAACCAGAGACCTTCAAAGACTTTTGTCCAATCAGCTTATGCACATTCATCAATAAAATCATATCCAAGATCAATGCTAGTTGAATGTCCACTCTCCTTCCCAAAATCATCTCTAAGGTACAGAGCGGATTTGTTTCCGGGTGGAACATATCCGCCAACATCCTCCTTGTGCAAGAAATGATCACTTGTATAAAATTTTTGTCCAGGAAGGGAACGTCGCCATCAAACTTGACATGGAGAAAGCCTACGACCGGCTTGACTGGCAATTCTTGATCTGGGTGCTTCGGACTTTCGACTTCACTGAGTCCTGGATCGACGTCATCTTCAGATCCATCAGCGGCTCATGGTTCTCCACGGTTATCAACGAGCAAATGGAGGGTTTTTCAAATCCAGTCGCGAAGTCAGGCAAGGAGACCCTCTATCCTCCACCATCTTCATTATCGCGGACAAGGCGCTTAGCAGAAAGCTCAACTTCATGCCTAACACGCCCGGATACCACCACTTCTATACCACCACCGACTGTCCTTTAATCACCCACCTCGCCTTCGCCGATGACATCCTTATCTTCTCATCCAAAGACATCGGTTCGGTGGAAGTTGTCCACATAACGCTCGATAGATACTCCAGATGCTTGGGTCAACGAGTCAATAAATCCAAGAGCGTCATATACACTCACCACAAGGCCGACAAGACCCACTCTGTAGCCCTCTCCAACCTTATCTCCTTCTCCACTGCCTACCCTCTCTTCACCTACTTAGGGTGCCCGCTGGTATACGGAAAATCAAATTCGAGGATCTTTGACGGCATGGTTAGCAAAATTAGGAAAAAAATTGAGGGTTGGCACAACGCGACTCTTTTGTTGGGCAAAAAGATGATCCTCATCAAACACGTCCTCTCCTCCATCCCCCTCTATACCGTGGTCGTCTGATCCCCCTAAGAAGGTCCTCTCCTCTTTGGAATCCCTCTTCTCCAACTTCTTCTGGGCCACAATAATGGTAAGGACAGACACCACTGGGCCAGTTGGGATTCCATGACTAAACCGACCGACGAGGAAGGGCTATGATTTAGCCGTCTTCATCACATCATTGATGCCTGCTCCATGAAGCTTTGGTGGAAACTCCACTCGGGCAACTCACTTTGGAACCGTTTCATGAAGGCCAGATACTTTCGAAACATCCATCCAATGACTGCCACCTCCAATACTAGATCCGCCGCGACCTGAAGACGCATCCTTCATGGCCGTATCCTCGCTGAACCACTCATCCGACTATATCCTGACAACGGTAGCTTATCGATATACTACGAGAGGTGGATTGGGGATACCATCCTTCACCCAACCACGACCTCCCTCTTAAACCGTACGATTAGTAACTTTTGGGACAACGATTCGGGCTGGAGGTAGGAACGGGTGACTGACTGGCTGGGGACGGAGGCCGTTAATCGCCTTGCCGTCACGGCTGTACGGCTCAGCGACAGCCCGGATACCTCACATGGTCCCTCATCTATAGAGGTGCCTTCTCGCTGGCCTCCGCCAGGATTATGGCTAGAGGCATCGGCACCTCGACCCCCTTTATTGACCCATTCTGGCAGCCATGCATCCCCAATAAATGGTCTATTCTCATTTGGAGAGCACAACACAGAAAACTTCCAACATATGAGTCTCTAACCTCCATTGGCTTCAACTTGCCTCGTGCTGCCACTGCTGCATATTCCATCAGGCTGAATCTGCTGAACACGTCGTCCTCGCCGGAGACCTCGCGATACAGATCTGGTCTAACCTTTCTAGTAGATACGGCAGTGCTCATCCGGTTGGCGGCTTCAACGATCTTTTCGCCACTTGGGGTAGGTCTCACGGGCAACAGATCGTCGCAGCCGCAGGAATCTGGGTGCTCTGGAAGAACCGTAACAAATTCCGGTACGTAGGGCGTTCATACAACTACAACTCCATGCTAGGAGAAATCCTCAGACAGATTTCTAAAGTTAGCAAACGGTGCCATTACACAACGGTCGGCTTCTGGAAGGCGCTGGACTAGCATCGGGCCCGACCTGGCAGGGGCTTATTCTGCTCTTTTGTTTTCTCTCTTTTGTCGCTTGGCACGCTTACTTGTATAGGCTTCGGCATTTTGTGCCTGATACATCAATAATATTCTAGTGTTCAAATTTTTTTATATATATATATATACACCACCCCCATAAATATATGTTTATGACAACAAAAATATCCTAAACACTTTATACATATAATTATTTCAACAAAAGTACACAATTGCCTATTATTAACTTAATAATGTCGTTTAACCATATATTTATTAACAATTAGTGATTTAAAATTTGAAGCCAATGAAGTGTCATAAATAAAATAAAAAATATTTTAAAATTTAATTAATATTTATAACTTGAAAATAAGGGGGCTCACATCCTCTCCCCCTTAGGAAATTTCGTCCCTGAAATTAAAAATAGCACGATTAGGAAAACAAGTTCTAAGAATTATTATGGTAT
Organism: Iris pallida; assembly: GCA_029216955.1. NCBI lineage: Eukaryota > Viridiplantae > Streptophyta > Magnoliopsida > Asparagales > Iridaceae > Iris > Iris pallida. The sequence continues at coordinate 34,687 of JANAVB010026125.1, read as the reverse complement.
TGAAATGTTGTACATAAATCCATATCTTGATCCTCGAACAAATAAGGTTAGCCCTCCCGAACAGAGTTCTCGTGCTCCCAAGTGGACTCGCCCGGAGAATGATGCTTCCAAGCGACCCGAACGAGTCGAATCGTCTGCCCTCTCAAGACCTTCTCACTGCGGTCGAGAATCTCAACAGGTTGCTCCATATATGATAGGCTCGGTCCAACTGTAATCTCTGAATGGTCCAGTACGTGACTGGGGTGCGCCACGTACTTCCTTAACTGTAATACGTAGAAAACGTCATGTACACCCTCAAGTGACAGGGGTAATGTAAGACAATTAGCCACCTCGCCAACTCGCTCTATAATGTCGAAAGGCTTGATGTACCTCGAACTCAGTTTGCCTCTGTTCCCGAATCAAATAATCCCTCGGGTTGGTGATATCTGCAAAAATATGTGATCGTATTCCTTGAACTCTAAAGGTAGGCGATGCGCATCAACCCAGTGCTTCTGCCTATCCTGTGCCGCTCTGAGGTGATTCTGAATCTACTTCAACATTTCTAATCGCTGTATCATCAAATCTGGACCAAGTATCTGACGTTCTCCAATATCACACCAACAAACTGGAGACCTGCACTTCCTGTCGTACAGTGCATCAAAGGGTTCCATCTGTATGCTCGCCTAGTAATTGTTGTTATATGAGAACTTGACCAAATATAGGTGATCCTCCCAAGATCCTCCAAAATCTAACATACAAGCTCTCAGCATATCCTTAATTGCTTGGATCGTGTGATCTGACTGCCCGTCAGTCTATGGATGATAAGTTGTACTGTATTTGAGGCGAGTCCCTAAACTCTCCTGCATACTCCTACAAAAATGTGATGTGAATCTGGAAACTTGATCCGACACAATGCTTACTAGTATTCCATGCCTCACGTATAAGTCCGCCAAAATTTTCGTAGATTGCCCAACTTTGAAGGGCAATAAATGAGCCAACTTGGTGAGTCGATCCACAATGACCAAAACCGCATCCTTCCCGCTGGGGCTTCTCGGGAAATTAGTGATGAAGTACATAATGATATGTTCCAACTTCCACTCAGGAATGGGAAGTGGCTGCAATAGTCCTAAAGACCTTTGGTGCTCGGCCTTGACCTGCTGACATACCAAGTATCTTGCTATAAATCAAGTGATCTCTCTTCATTCCATGCCCCAGTAATGCTAACACAAATTCCTATACATCTTCGTACCTCCGGGATGAATAGAATATATCGAGCTATACGCCTTTGCCATCAAGTCCTGGTGTAGCTCTCACCAGAACGCATAGGTGATCTTACACCTTAACGTCCCATCCTCATGAATCAGTAGTCCTGTCTGCTTTTCGACTCTGTCCTTCTCCTGGAGTCTCCTAAATCTCATATATGTAGGTAGAGCAGCCTTGATCTCACCCAAAGTGGATGTACTTCAAGTGTAGATACTGTCTGTCCAAACCTGGCAGTATAACCTCAATCCCCAACTCTTGGAGATCCTCTATAAGTGATGCTGAGTCGTTAAAAAGTATGTGTATTTTTGCTCAAAGCATCCGCCACGACATTCACCTTGCCCGGATGGTACTACAACTCGGTCTCAAAGTCCTTCATCAGCTCCAGCCAACGTCTTTGCCTCATGTTTAGCTCCTTCTGGGTGAAAACGTACTTCAGGCTCTTGTGATCAGTAAATATCTCTACCGTTCTCCATAGAAATAGTGCCTCTACAGCTTCAGTGCAAATATTACAGAAGCTAGCTCCAAGTCATGTGTCAGATAGTTCTTCTCGTGGATCCTTAACTGTCTCGAGGCATAGGCCACAACCTTGCCATGTTACATTAGTACACGTCCCAATCCGCTCCAGGATGCATCGTTGCACACCACAAATACTCCAGATCCTGATGAAAGAGTCAAGATAGGGGCTGACGTCAGACGCTTCTTCAGTTCATCAAAAGTTGTTTGGTACTCCTCAGTCCAGAGGAACTTCTGGTCCTTACGCGTCAAACGCGTCATAGGCTCCGCGATCCTCGAGAAGTTTTCTACGAACCTTCGATATATTTGGCAAGTCCGAGAAAACTCCTAACCTCCGTAATTGACGTTGGTTCAGGCCAAGTCTTCACTGCTTCAATTTCTCTGGATCCACCGCAATCCATCTCCAGTAATGATATACCCAAGGAAGGATACCTTGCTCAGACAGAACTTACACTTACTGAGCTTGGCATAGAGTCTTTCTTTCCTTAATATCTCCAGCATGATCCTGAGATGCTCCTTATGTTCCTCGTGGCTCTTAGAGTACACCAAAATGTCGTCGATGAACACCACCACGAACTTGTCCAAGTACTGGTGGAACACCTTGTTTATTAGACTCATGAACACTATTGACACATTAGTTAAACCAAATGACATAACAAGGTACTTAGAGTGTCCATACTTCGTTCAAAAGGGCATCTTCGGGATGTCCTCCTTCCGCACCTAGATCTGGTAATAGCCTGACCTGAGATCAATCTTCGAAAACACACAAGCACCGCTCAAGTGGTCAAATAAATTATCAATACAAGGTAATGGATACCTGTTCTTCACTGTCATAGCATTCAACTCTCTATAGTCGATGCACAACCGTATACCGTATCAACCTGTCATTCTTCGATACAAGCAATACTGGAGCTCCCATGGTGAAATACTAGCCGAATGAAACCCAAATCCAATAGCTCATCTATTTGGATCTTCAACTCATGTGCCTCCTACGGTGCCTGCCTATACACATGAGAAGTAATAGGTGGCATTCCTGAAACTAGATCGATAGAGAATTCTATCCCCCTGTTTGATAGAAGTCCTGAATGCTCCTCAGAAAAAATATTCTTAAACTCTGAGACGATCGCCGGGCGTGCTGGCCCCTCCAAAGCAATACGTGTCTCAATGGTGGGGTGGTCATCCATCTCTATGGCTCCATGAGAAAATTCAAACTCACTATGACCTGGGGGTTAAAATATGATGTATCCACATCGATAATCTAACGTCGCATGGTACTGGCTCAACCAATCCATGCCAAGAACCACATCATAGTCTGGCACAGAGAAGACTAAAAATCGGGCATGCATCTCACGCCCGTAAACTACTACTGAACAAGATCTATATGTATCGCTAACAGGTATTATTCTACCTCCCGTAAGAATTCTCACATGGTCTTAGGAAGGGTGCAGTAGCTACTCTATGGGTGGCTGCAAAACTAGCAGCTATGAATGAATGTGTGGCACCATAATCAAATAAAGCTACTGCAGGTAATAAATCAACTAAAATAGTACCTATGATAACCTCTCCAACTGTCTATGCCTCCTCAACAGTCATAGCAAAGGCGTGTCCACGTCCTTGTGCTCTAGCCTGCTGCCTAGCCTACCGAAATTGGGTTGCCTACGGTGCCAAGGGTGGCCTCCCGTGGTACCGTCCTGTCACATCCTAATCCCACAGAGTCCTTTCGTCCTCGCTTCAGACTCTGTGATACCGTTCGTCCTCGCTTGGGCATGATGCTGTGCAAGCCTAAAGTTGCACTTGCACAAGGCCAAGACCTGTAACAAAACAAGATAGACAAGATAGAAAATACGCAACGAAGCATATTGTAGCTATTTGAAGCAGCAGCGGACATATTGCATATTGAACACATAGTAGCAGAAACAAATCTCTTTATTGATTTCATTTGAACAAATTACAAGCTCTCAATTCTTTCTGATACAATGCTTACATTCTCTCAAAAACATTATAGATATAATGATCCCATTCCATACATTACATTCCTTTATATAAAAAACTAACTCTTTGCATACAAATGTTCATCTTTTAGCATTTTTTTTGATTTTTGGCTTCTGAGGATAAGGTTCGGGCTATCACTTCAGATATCCTTCTCAATGCGTCTTGTACCTACGTGCAAACTGATGATGGATCAGTATATCAGCATACTGGTGATTGTGAACAAATGCTACATTTGTCTGAAATGATCACTAATTTATTTAGTGAGAAAGTATTTCTTATGATGTGATCTTGCTACTTTTATCTATGTTTATTTCATACAGTACAGAGTCAGATTACATCTTTTTAAAACATCTTTGAAAAGTCGCAGTTCATATCAATTAATCTTAAGCATACAATGGGACTATTCATTTCAGGCACGATGATATTCATATTATGTGCAGTGCGTAGCGTATTTTATGAACCATATCATTTCATTAGGGACAACAGTATTAGCATTCTTTTCTCTTATTCAAGACATTCTCTGGGTCAGATTATAAGCATGAATATCATATCATCTTTGGACGGGACATAGCTATTCTTGGCAACAATTTATTCTCTTTAAGCAAATCATGATCAGGCTTAAGCAACAATTATATCACTTTTCAGTGATTCTTACCAAAGTCGACGGTCTATGCCTGCACAAGACAAGGATTAGCATAAACATAATATAACTAGCATTTTCCTATTTATCTCTGTATTGTTAGCTTTTAGCAAAATATTTACCGACTCATACAACCCGATTGGCAGCTATGACTCTCTGGTTCAGCTCTGCACCAATTAACACTTATCTATATGATGGTCCATTGGTATTCTCATGATTAGCTGTTGTGACTCTTGGTTCAGCTCGTTGCTAAGGACTCAACAGCCCCCTGATCGCGAGGTCTCTTTTACCTCAGGGTGCCCTAATCTTTCCTAGGATGAGTGGTTCGAGGTGCCCCAAGGATCCACCCGAGAGACGATACTTGTGCATAAATTGTCCGAGATCAATGCATATGCTCTAGCATTTCTATCAGATGAAATAAAATTTGATCATATCTTCTAGATATACGACACGTTCATTTCGTGCCTTAGCAGATATACGACACGTTTATTTTGTACCTTTGTTCATTTCGTGCCTTTCTTCTTTTCGGATCACATAGGCAATAGCTTCTCTCTTTTTTATCAAGCATGACAATGAGTCATATTCAGAACAAATATATATTTTAGCATGGCATCATCTTATTTGGTTTAATATAGAAAAAGTTTATTTCTTTTTATTAGGCAATAATCTTTTTTTAGCATATAGGTTAACTCTTTTCTTGTTCTTAGCATGGCAATATATAAATTTATAAGCATACTCAATGATTTGCCATCTTATTATTAACAATAGCATTCAATCAAAAACTCAGATTTATTAGGCGTAAGCGAATCATAAAATGAGTCTTTGTCTACTCACCCAGATCAATCATCTTTTGTTGCAGGGCTAGCAATCCGATCTTTCTGTTTATCTAGCGTCTTTGCGGAGTGGGACACTACACCTCCCGGTGCTGCTGGTCGTATCGCCCCAATCCTGCGTGGGGCACTTTTGGGCCCTAAAAGAAGGGCCTCGGTGCTGGAAGTGCTGGAAATACGGGCCGGTGAACCATCGGTACAATGTCTCGTTGCTTCGGGCAGTCTTGAATTGTGTGCTAATTCGATCTACACCTCAAGCATGCCCCCGATCTCGGTGGCACTCTTTCATAATGTATCCTTTTTTACCTTAATGATGATAAGTAGGTAACACCTGAATCTGAAAAGGGGCAATCCTCTGCTGTTGGGGTGTTGTAGGGTGCTTCGTCGGTCCTTCCTGTAGTGCCCGAGCTGGTGGCACTGCTGACTGAGGGTGCTTCATGCTAGCCTCCCTCAGGTTGATGCGATCCTGATGTCTGGTTACCATCAGGATCTCAGAGTAAGACGTAGGAGTGACCGATCCCACCAGCCTCTGTAACTCAAAATACAGGCCGTCATATAACTTTTCGACATTCTTTCCCTTAGTGTCGATCAGATACGGGGCAAAATGGCTCAGGCGAGAACTCCGTGTTGTACTCCTCGACCGTCAAACTGTCCTAGATAAGATGCATAAATTGGTCCGGAAGCTCCGCACGCACTGTAGCTGGAATGAACATGTCCTTAAAGAGTCTGGAGAACTTCTTCCAAGTGACCCGGTCCGGTCCTAGCCAATGCTCATCGGCCAACCACCAGTGACGCGTGTTGTCCGTCAGCTACATTCTGACGACCTTCATCTATCTGTCCCTCGAAAGGTCTGTAGTCTCTAACTGGGGCTCGATACTAGTGAGCCATACATGAACCTCAGTAGTCTCCTATGTGCCCGAGAATGGAAGGGGCACTATAGATGAAAGTCCTTGAGAAACCCTATCGATGGTCGTCGCTCCTGGGGTGTCACCTGCTCCAGTGCAGTGATGATGCTCCCTCAGTGTATCCACCTGATGCTGCTGAGCCTGCTGCTGGGCCTGATACTGAACCTGCTGTTGGTCCTGCATCATGGCGTAAATCATTTGATACATCTGTTGCCCGTCCGTCTGCTGTCATGGTGGCTGTAACACCCAGTTTTCTAAAAAAGGGTAATTTTGAAATTTTGTAATTATAATTATTATTTAATGATATTTATTTCATATTATGATTCTTAGTGATTTTTAATTATTTTTAAACTATTTAAATTCATGACTTGTGATTTTTGGTATTTTGCTAGTGAACAGTAGAGACTGCCTACCCTAGAGTCTAGCCATGTGATTAGGGTATTTTTTGACATTTTTGGGGTTATTTGATTTTATTATAATTTATTTGAATTTATGGGAATTTTTAGAATTTATTTTGGAATTGTTTGAATGAGGGTTGACTAGGTTGACTTTGACTAGCAATGACCATGGTAGACCAACCTAGGAGCTAACCCTAGTTGAGTTTGGACTTGGTTAGGTTATGTAACCCTAGTTAGACTAGAGTTAACCTATGGTTTAGTCATTTAAACCCAAGTTAGAATAGAAGGCATTTAGACACAAGTCATGACTTATGATTTAAACCATTGATCAATGACTAGCCTTAAAGCCCATAGGCCCACACCATGTAGCCAAACCCTAACCCTAATCAATCCATGGCAGCCAAACTAGGGTTTCCCACCCTATTTAATGCCTCTTCCGTTTGTTCTTGCCTCTTTTATTATTTTTTCTCTCAAGCTTTAAAGAAAGAGGTATAGCCATCTTCCCCAATCCATAACTTTCCCATTTTAACTCCTTTTTGGCTCAAACCACTTGCATTAGATTCTAATTGTCGCCCTCTTGCTGTTCATGGAGAGTATTCAGGCTTGGGGCAATTTGGAGAAGTTTGCTAGCAAAAGGAACCCCCCATTTGAGGCTTTTCTTGTATTTTGATACTAATAGGTAAATCAATGTAAACACCATTAAAATTCTAGTTTCTTTTCATGTAGTCCTAGCCCTAAGTGTCCTGGTCCTGTAGGTATGCCTAGACCTAGGTTTTGTGTCCATTTCGTGTCCTAAATGGACACGTATTAGCCTATAGACCTAGGTGTTTGATAAAATTTCCCAAAGGATATTTCGACCTGATTTTAGGATTGTAATTGAATAGAAAATTAGGGTTTGATCTCGCTTGTGTGTTTTCTGTGTCTTTGTGTAGTTTTAGTGTCGTGTCGAGTCCACACGGACACGCGAACATGCTGTCGCACGCGCGCGTGCGCGGGCACTGTTTATGCCTCTGCTCGGGTGCGATTACGACACGAACACGACACGTGGACACCTAAGATTTGACACAGCCCTATGGACAGACACTGACACGAGGTCCTTAAAGTTTGAGACACTCTCGTGTCGTGTCGGACACGCACGAGGCTGTGCATTGATTTTATACTGTTTCGTTCAGCGGATTTTTGTGCACTGATACGATGTCCTGGACACGCCTGTGCGACTCGACACGGGGATACAGGGTGTTAGACATATAGCCTGACACCTGGCAAACATGTGGGTGTGTGCACGAGATGCGATGTATCCTGTGTCGAGTGCACGATACGCGTGCACTCGTACACGAGGCTGCACTCGATTTCTGTGTCTGTGTTGTGCTCGTTTTGGATTTCTATGAATTGGACACATCGTGTCATACTATGGTGGACACGAATTGGATCCTAGGACACGTGCACATGTGTGTTTACAATTACCAACCTTTGGAAGCTTATTTTAGTTTGATTTATTCATCAGATTTTCCAAATCCTCCAATTCCTGATACATGCCATTCCCAGTTTTTTTTAGTTTACAAATTGGACTTTTGCAATCATTTCACCTAGTTTAAATGATGTTAATAGTTGGTTTAAGTCCCTGATATGGACCTCCTACTTGTAATCAATCTATGGTTCAATTTGTGGGTCTTTTGGTTGTGTTTTGATATATGAAATGAGGTTTTAAAGTTTGAATAAGCATGAACTGAAAACTGTCGATTGTTGAACTTAACAGGGTTTCATGATATAGTGTAAAACCTGAGAAGTTGATTTGTTGCTAGCTGATTTCTCTATGATTGATTGATTCACTGAAAAGGTGATTCCCTTTTATTTCAAAATCTGAACACACAGGTTTTTCCTCATCTAGTTCACTGACACACCCACACATGTAAATTTGAGACTTCCTTTTCACTATTTCCTAAGAATTAAACCTATGTGATGTATCCACACACTCAAATTTCTACACACTCTTGTGCACTCTCATGTCTTTTGTAAACCTGAGATCACAAGTATACACACATGTATACCCAATCCTGAAACTGACAGTGCACATTTATTCCTAGCTGTTAACACACTTGGCATTGTATCAAAACTAAAATTCCTATGTTGTTTTGAGATTTGGTTCATGTTTGTATTGGTGGATATTGAATTTAGTTTGTTTCATTTCAAGGGTTAGCTTACATGTTAGGATTTCGATTTACAAGGAATATTGACCTTGAGTTGGTTCTCATGTATTGACTTTTGCACTGTCAACTGAATACATGTCAGGAATTTATTCCTGAATTTTCATTCCCTTATCTAAAACCAATTTCCAATGCTAATTTTCCTATGATAGATCATCACATGTAGAGTGATAGTTCACTGTAGGTTTATTCCTCACTGAAATTGATTTATGGGGATTCGATTGGTTGATATGAACTGTTAGTTAATTCTGGATTTGATTCCAGTTTAGACTAAACTAGATGTTTGACTAATGTGTTTAATTCCCATTTTAATGTGGGTTATGACTGATTTTGGGTTTTCTTATAAACTGAGATTTGGATGAGTATAAATCTGGGATTCTGTAAACTGTTTGGGTCCATGTTGGACTATTTGATTTATGAGAATCTGAACTGAGTTTGAATGAGAAGGGTTTAAACTATTTTTTTTGGGTTTTGTTGAACTGAATTTTCATGTTTTCTTCTAAATGTGATAACTGAGTTTGTATAAACTGAGGTTGGTATTCTGTAAACTGATAACTTAAAATTGGTTTCCCTTCCCTTTCTTCTAACTTCTTTCTATACACTGATTTCCATGTTCTTCCTATTGGACTGTCACTCTCAAGCCTAACACACATGTACACCCCACTTCTTTGCATACACTGATTTCCTTTTTCCAGATTTCATTGGATTTGATTCATATTGTACTATTATCATGCTCATATGCTCACTGTTTTGGAAATTCCTGAGGACCTAACCCCTTTACAGTATTCCTAAAATCTGAGATTGACACAATGTAGGCACACTCTTTTGTATTGACACACTCACACACAGTACACAACCTGCACCCCCCTACTGTTTTTATTCACTGATAATACCTGAGATTGGTTGCTAATAAATGAGTTCTTAACAATTGAACTGGGATTTAAATACACATGCATATGTACACTGATTTTCCCATATGTAACTGTCATTTTGTGTTTCCTGAGAACATATTCCTAATTTTCCCTGTCACTCACTGTTAGCTACCTAATTCAACACTACACACACCCCTAGCCTATACCACGTACACACATGTTAGTATTCCCCACACACATGGCACTCTCTATATGTACATGTATACTAATAGCCTATATGCATATATGTCAATATATATGCATAATGTGGCCTATAAGTGAATGTATGTTATTATATTAAATTAGATAAATATTTAATGTATACATATGTGTGAATATGTGATATGGCCTATATGGCACATAGCCTATGGGATGTACCCTATGAGATACAGCTTGTGTGTGTGGTTTGAATGCCAGTATAGGTGCGCAGTTGGCTTGTATAGCCTAGAAATGGTGTGTGCTTGCTAGAATAGGCTGGTTAGGCTTAGTGAGACTTGTTTGACTTAGGTTGACCTAGTTTGACTTCTAAGGTTGACCAGAGTTGACCAAAAGTTGACTCTGGCCTAGATTGACCTAGAATCATGTAGAATGTATAGTAGGACTTCATTATATCATTTTAGACTTGTTGTGACCTGTACTGTTCTGATTAGGTGCCAGACACCTCTCCTCAGACAGTACATTTCATCCGGACACTCAGATACAGGTGAGTACATTCTGATCATTTCATATCCTGTTTAGAATTATTTTCTGTATTAAATTACTTTACTTGATACTGTCATGTTGGTCACACGGATTAGTACAATATGGATCCCTTCCTGAGATGTTATCCCTTCAGGGAGCATCGGAGTGCTCTATGTTCTGTGCGTTTTACTTACATGGCGTATCACTATGCTCCTTTGATTCTTTGATCACTTGTGACATATACCCATATGATCACAGTGTCTTCTTTGAATCCTTATCCCATTTATGGGACTACTATGTATCACCCTTTGGGGGCTTATCACCCTTTGGGGGCTTATAACCCTTTGGGGGCATATCACCCTTTAGGGGCTTACCACCCTTCGGGGGCTGTTACATAGAATCATAACATAACCTGGTTGGATCCTTGTGTATTAATTGGGGGTACGGGGGAGTATAAATAGCCATGTGAACAATTCCAAAGTAGAATAGCCATGTACGCCTCTTTAGTATAGCCATGTACAATCAAGCCGTTCACATGTCGACTTTGTGCTCAAAATCACTAGTCACTGGTAGCTCTTTATTTATAGTAGATATTTCAATTACAGTTCTCTCTCTGTTTATATACTGTATTTCTTCAGTATCTATATCTTACTTTACTGCATGATTATATTTTCTAACCTGCTATGAACTGTTGAGATGTATTGTACTCGCTCCTGTCCTGACTGGACCTGTTGAAAATATTACAGAGGACGAGGAGGAGGCTTGTGAGGATACCTTCTTCGGGACAGCTCTAGCTGACGGCTTTACCCTACTGCCTAGACTAGCTTAGTTAGGCTTATCTTACTTATGTTGTCTGGAGACTGTTTAGCTAGATTTATTTCTGTTCAGAGATTCTGAGTTGTGTATATTCTTTCATATTCAGTAGCTGAGACCATATTTTTGGATATTGCTGGGATGTTATCTTAGACTACTTTATCATCTGTTTTCCTTGAGTTCTATATCATTTCGTGCCTTCTTCTTCCTTAGTTGTGATTGAGTTTATTTACTGCTATGTCACCCCCACTCGGGGAGTATAAACTGCTTAGTTTATTTTGTTAGATGTTGTGACCTAGGACAGCGTTCTACCGCCGACACTGCGACGTAGGCTGGGCGTCGTTACGCTCTCGTACCTTCACAGTGGGTGCGGGTCGTGACACGTTTTTAGTGGTGGCCCACGCAGGTCAAGTTTATGTAGTGGTATTCGAACTAGAGTATCACTACAGTCTGCAGTAGGATTAGGATATATATTTTGAAGGTACTCAATCACAGTTAGGATTCCTTGAAAGATTCCTGGGACGACCCTTGAGAATCTTATTTAAACTTCAATTTGAATCATTTCCCTTGTTTTGTTGCTCTCACTCCTTGATTATTGAATTTGATTTTGTTGGATCGCTGTTGATTTGATTTTCTTATCGAAATAAATTTTTATGGCCTAAGTTACGATATTTTTCTGATAAAATATGTCGACGGGAATACAGGGATGGTAAAACGTCTACTCGATTATGGAACCTGTAGTTTATCGCAACCATATTAGCTGGCATGGCGGAAACATAGAGACCTGACTTCGGATGTACGTATCTTGGTTATGAGATTTGGAATTTCTCGCAGCTATACTAGTCGGCATGGCGAGAATTCCCGACGACATGATTATAGAGGTGCATGCCCCAGTTATGGGACCTATTGTTTATCGCAGCCTTGCTTACTGGCATGGCGAGGACTCTGAGTAACATGATTTTGGACAGACGGATATGATTATCAGATTATATCCTGAGAAGGTTTTTAAACATATCATCTATCGTACCCTTCTGTTATGATAAATTATTTTCTATTATCAAATAATTTAGGAGTAGAGATTTTAGCTTATAGAGCTTATGCATATGTAGTTCTTTCTTAGTGTGACGATTTGATGACTTGTGATTAGGCCCTTATCTTAGGAATGATAGTATAGCCTGGCTTTAAAATAGTGATTCTTGTAGCTGGTTCTCCTTTGTTATTTTTACCAGTTTTTCAGTCTTGATGACTGATTTATTTTTTTTATTTTCTTTCTTTTCTTTCAGTATGGCACCCATGACCCGAGCCCGTCGCCTGAGAGCAGCCGTAGCTACTGAGTGTGTGCCTCAACCTCCTACTATTCAGGAGGTAGTGATCCCTCTATCTGATCAGGGGGTGGTTGCACCTCCTGCCATTGAGAAGATGGTGGTAGCCTCGCCAGAGAGTCTTCCTTTATCTCCTATCGTTCAGGAGAGAGCTACAGATTTTTCGGAAACCGAGAGCCCTTCCCTACCCCTGGTACTCCATACAGTACTACCCGGAGGTTTGTTACTTGACGCAGCCCAGATGTTTGGATATTTCCAAGAGAGGCTGTTGGAGTCACAGAGAGTTCATGAGGAGGCCATGAGGGAGCAAATCCAGAGGTTGCTACGTCTACGGGACTCTGTGCTTCTAGGAGGAGAGCCTAGCTCCAAGAGGGCGAGGAGCAGTACCCAGTCCTACCCAGAGTTTGAGGAGTACCCATATATCCAGCCTATATCATCATACCCAGTGTAATGCCTGTTGTTCGTATTACGTATTTGGAATACGTATACGTATTTTATCTTGTATTTGTATATCTTCTTGGTTTGGCTTGGCTTTTTACTCTCGGTTTGGGTTGGCTTGGTTCGGCCGGCCCAATGCTTGGTTCATCATGGGCCAAGGGTGGAACACCTTAGCCTATGCTTCTCCTTTATTTCTACCACAACCTCCCCTACCTACCACCACCTTTGATATTTATTGCCATTTCTTCTTTCTCTCTCTCCATAATTCTCATTTACTTCTCCTTCCCCCACCATTACTCTTCTTCACCAACCAAGAACACCATAGGCAAGTGCAACTTGCTTCCATAAGAGAACTCCTTTTGATGGTTTCATTAGTTTCTCCTCATGATTCTAAACCACATTAGAACTTGCCATTTTCCATTTTGAGGCTTTAATTGTTGTAGATCTAGAGTTTTGCTATTTTCAAATTTTGATGGTTTTGATCTATTAAACTTCCTTGTTTTAAGTTTTGATGGTTCCATGTTTTAGAGCATCTCATTCTACCCAATTTTGACCTTTGGAAAGTTGGATTCAGACTTGTTTTGACCAAGATCTGGACAATTGAAGCTTAGATTCAACTTTAGAGTTCTTGCTGTTCTTGCCATTTTGAGAAGACAGTGAACAGTGAGCTAGCTTTTTAGCTTATGCCACTGAGCTTCGTACGCTGCTCTTTAGCGAGCGTACGCTAGCCTTCGTACGCTGCTCTTTAGCGAGCGTACGCTAGCCTTCGTACGCTGCTCTTTAGCGAGCATACGCTAGCCTTCGTACGCTGCCCTTTAGCGAGCGTACGCTAGCCTTCGTACGCTGCTCTTTAGCGAGCGTACGCTAGCCTTCGTACGCTGCCCTTTAGCGAGCGTACGCTAGCCTTCGTACGCTGCTCTTTAGCGAGCGTACGCTAGCCTTCGTACGCTGCTCTTTAGTGAGCGTACGCTAGCCTTCGTACGCTAGCTCGAGCGTACGCAGTCTTGAGCGTACGCTAGCTTGAGCGTATGCTGACCTGTAGCTTGAGCGTGCCCTTGTGTACGCTGACCCTTGCGTACGCTTCCCATTGGAAGTGTATGGATCCTTTGGTACGCAGACCTGAGCGTAGCCCGACTTGAGCGTAGCCTGATTACCCTTGATCTTCTATAGCCCTGTATATTGATATTTTATTAGATATTTAACGTCCATTTTATATCCTTACGCCTTTTGTCCTGAACTTGATATCATGGATTTGTTTAATATGTTTGGAAATGATACCTGAGCATGACACGATAGTGACCCGTAGTGGTGCACTCCTGACATAATGACCTGACATGACCTAATAGTGGCCCGTCGTGGTGCACTCCTGACAAGTATACTTGACCAATAACCTGACATATTATATCTTGATAAGCTGTTGCGACGGCTACCTGACATGACATGACCTGTATAATTAACCTGGACACCGTGGGTGATTGTGCTTGTATAAATAAACCAGTCCTGTCTTGCATCATGCCTAGGATGGGACTCCTGAGTACCACGGTCAGGAGTACCTATTGAAATGAACTAACGACTAATAACTAGATTAATACATTAGTCATGAAGAGATTTCCCAGCTACAGGCAATCCCGTTACCTGGGCACGCCTTGGGATCTGTAGCCTGCCGTCGAGTAGGGAACATTTCCAGCACACTGTCATGTGTTGCACCCTTCAAGCTACCTAAGGGTACATTCGTTTCCTAGACGATGTACCCACCTGAATCCAACTCTATCTTTTAACCCGGGGAACCTGGATGGTCTGCAGGGCTTGTGGCTGTGGAATAATCTCACCATCTTGTTAGTAATTAGGCTTGTGACAACCCTAGTTAGTTAATGTATCAAACCGTAATTCTTGCTTGGCCGTGAAATGATTGGATGGAGTCTAACCAGTCTAGTCTTGCCCTGAGCCTGTTCCAGATTGCTGCATGACTAGAATGCTTGTAATTATTTTATCGATAAATGGTGAGAATTCTAAGTTCTGTTCAGACGAAGGGTTACAACCCCGGTCCTTGTTTGGTTTACGGGTTGTAACCTGGTTATCTGAATAGTTCCATGGTTATTTCGTCGTATATCTCTGGTGTATTTTCTTTATTTCCATTTCTTACTTTATATTGCTGTGTTGATTGCTGGTTTTAGTTCTTAAGTGAAGCTTCCTTTGTGGCACTTGCTCTTTCTGGGGTCTGACCCAGCTGGTTTTGTATGGCCAGATTTCGGAGCAGCTCCAGAGGATCTACCGACCTTCCAGCCAGATGGTGGCCACTAGACGGAACCCTGGCAACGAGTGGGTTATTTTTGGCTCTCCCGCTCTATTGTAAAAATATTTTTTGAGGCGTTTAGCCGACGAGCACCTGTTTAGCTCGATTATACTTTATTTACTGTCTGCCTACGGGCTGTAACATGATTAACAGATCCTAGGATTGATCATGTATGACTAAACTCTTGCTAGTCCTAACATTTTGTAACGACTAGCTTCATGATCAGCTGAATAATATATTAGGACGCCTTATCATTGTATATAATGATCATACATCTTGTAACATTTACTTACTTGCTTGTGATTGAGACACTAGGCTTGTTCATGACCATAGGAGACTGTTGGCTTGTAGTAAACCCTCATGTATCTAGACAGCCGTGACCGTATAGCGAGATGGAATCCATTTCATATACGTAGCTGGCTATGTCTGCCCCGCTCTCCAGTATTCTGGTTCTGGGGCGTGACACCCAGCCCAGTCTCATGTCCAGCAGAGGCCAGCTGAGCCAGAGCCTATCTGTGCCTACTGCAAGAAGTCTGGACACAAGTGGAACAACTGTAGAGAAAGACTAGGATTGTGCCTATTATGTGGTTCAGCTGCACACTGGGTGCAGCACTGTCCTGCTATACCGGCCCCAACCAGGGCCCTGCTTCCAAGAGGGAGCTCTGGTTTTCAGACCTAGCTGGAGGTGAGGTGAGTTTGACCTAACCTTAGTATTCCTTTTTGAGAATTTTGATGCATCCCTTGTTTGTATGTTTTGATACCTCGTGATTGCCTAGTACTGTAGCATGGTTGGTAACTAGATGAGACCCCAGACTGATATTGCATGCCATGACCCCATAGGTTACACTTTTCAACTGTATGATTTAAATAGGTATCTGAGACTATGATTACTGGGGGCTTAACCTAGAAGGGGTACGATCATCTTAATTTCGAGGACAAAATTTTTATATGGTGGGTAGGATTGTAAAACCCAGTTTTCCAAAAGAGGATAATTTTGAAATTTTGTAATTATAATTATTATTTAATGATATTTATTTCATATTATGATTCTTAGTAGTTTTTAATTATTTTTAAACTATTTAAATTCATGACTTGTGATTTTTGGTGTTTTGCTAGTGAACAGTAGAGACTGCCTACCCTAGAGCCTAGCCATGTGATTAGGGTATTTTTTTGACATTTTTGGGATTATTTGATTTTATTATAATTTATTTGAATTTATGGGAATTTTTAGAATTTATTTTGGAATTGTTTGAATGAGGGTTGACTAGGTTGACTTTGACTAGCAATGACCATGGTAGACCAACCTAGGAGCTAACCCTAGTTGAGTTTGGACTTGGTTAGGTTATAACCCTAGTTATACTAGAGTTAACCTATGGTTTAGTCATTTAAACCCAAGTTAGAATAGAAGGCATTTAGACACAAGTCATGACTTGTGATTTAAACCATTGATCAATGACTAGCCTTAAAGCCCATAGGCCCACACCATGTAGCCAAACCCTAACCCTAATCAGCCTATGGCATCCAACCTAGGGTTTTCCACCCTATTTAATGCCTCTTCCATTTGTTCTTGCCTCTTTTATTTTTTCTCTCAAGCTTTGAAGAAAGAGGTATTGCCATCTTCCTCAATCCATAACTTTCCCATTTTAACTCCTTTTTGGCTCAAACCACTTGCATTAGATTCTAATTGTCTTCCTATTGCTATTCATGAAGAGTATTCTCAGGCTTGGGGTAATTTGGAGAAGTTTGCTAGTAAGAGGAACCCCCCATTTGAGGCTTTTCTTGTATTTTGACACCAATAGGTAAATCAATGTAAACACCATTAAAATTCTAGTTTCTTTGCATGTAGACCTAGCCCTAAGTGTCCTGGTCCTGTAGGTATGCCTAGACCTAGGTTTTGTGTCCATTTCGTGTCCTAAATGGACACGTATCAGCCTATAGACCTAGGTGTTTGATGAAATGTCCCAAAGGACATTTCGACCTGATTTTAGGATTGTAATTGAATAGAAAATTAGGGTTTGATCTCGCTTGTGTGTTTCCTGTGTCTTTGTGTAGTTTAGTGTCGTGTCGAGTCCATACGGACACGCGAAGACGCTGTCGCGCGCGCGTGCACGGGCACTGTTCATGCCTGCTGCTCGGGTGCGATTGCAACACGGACACGACACGTGGACACCTAAGATTTGACACATCTCTAGGGGCAGAAACTGACACGAGGTCCTCAAAGTTTGAGACACTCTCGTGTCGTATCGGACACGTACGAGGCTGTGTATTAATTTTACACTGTTTTGTTCAACGGATTTTTGTGCACTGATACGCTGTCCTGGACACGCCTGTGCGACTTGACACGGGGATTCAGGGTGTTGGACACGTAGCCTGACACCTGGCGAACACGTGGGTGTGTGCACGAGATGCGATGCGTCCTGTGTCGAGTGTACGATACGCGTGCACTCGTGCACGAGGCTGCACTCGATTTCTGTGTCTGTGTTGTGCTCGTTTTAGATTTCTGTGAATTGGACACGTCGTGTCACACTGTGGTAGACACGAATTGGATCCTAGGACACGTGCACATGTGTGTTTACCATTACCAACCTTTGGAAGCTTATTTTAGTTTGATTTATTCATCAGATTTTCCAAATCCCCCAATTCCTGATACATGCCATTCCCAGTTTTTCTTTCAGTTTACAAATTGGACTTTTGCAATCATTTCACCTAGTTTAAATGTTGTTAATAGTTGGTTTAAGTCCCTGATGTGGACCTCCTACTTGTAATCTATCTATTGTTCAATTTGTGGGTCTTTTGGTTGTGTTTTGATATATGAAATGAGGTTTTAAAGTTTGAATAATCATGAACTAAAAATTGTCGATTATTGAACTTAACAGGGTTTCATGATATAGTGTAAAACCTGAGAAGTTGATTTGTTGCTAGCTTATTTCTCTATGATTGATTGATTCACTGAAAAGGGGATTTCCTTCTATTTCAAAATCTGAACACACAGGTTTTTCCTCATCTAGTTCACTGACACACCCACACATGTAAATTTTGAGACTTCCTTTTCACTATTTCCTGAGAACTAAACATATGTGATGTATCCACACACTCAAATTTCTACACACACTCTTGTGCACTCTCATGTCTTTTGTAAACCTGAGATCACAAGTATACTCACATGTATACCCAATCCTGAAACTGACAGTGCACATTTATTCCTAGCTGTTAACACACACTTGGCATTGTATCAAAACTGAAATTCCTATGTTGTTTTGAGATTTCGTTCATGTTTGTATTGGTGGATATTGAATTTAGGTTGTTTCATTTCAAGGGTTAGCTTACATATTAGGATTTCGATTTACAAGGAATATTGACCTTGAGTTGGTTCTCATGTATTGACTTTTGTACTGTCAACTGAATACATGTCAGGAATTTATTCCTGAACTTTCATTCCCTTATCTAAAACCAATTTCCAATGCTAATTTTCCTATGATAGATCATCACATGTAGAGTGATAGTTCACTGTAGGTTTATTCCTCACTGAAATTGATTTATGGGGATTCGATTGGTTGATATGAACTGTTAATTAATTCTGGATTTGATTCCAGTTTAGACTAAACTAGATGTTTGACTAATGTGTTTAATTCCCATTCTAATGTGGGTTATGACTGATTTTGGGTTTCCTTATGAACTGAGATTTGGATGAGTATAAATTTGGGATTCTGTAAACTGTTTGGGTCCATGTTGGACTGTTTGATTTATGAGAATCTGAACTGAGTTTGAATGAGAAGGGTTTAAACTATTTTTTTTGGGTTTCGTTGAACTGAATTTTCATGTTTCCTTCTAAATGTGATAACTGAGTTTGTATAAACTGAGGTTGGTATTCTGTAAATTGATTACTTAAAATTGGTTTCCCTTCCCTTTCTTCTAACTGCCTTGTATACACGGATTTCCCTGTTCTTCCTATTGGACTGTCACTCTCAAGCCTAACACACATGTACACCCCACTGCTTTGTATACACTGATTTCCCTTTTCCAGATTTGATTCACATTGCACTGTTATCATGCTCATATGTACACTGTTTTGGAAATTCCTGAGGACCTAACTCCTTTACAGTATTCCTAAATCTGAGATTGACACAATGTAGGCACACTCTTTTGTATTGACACACTCACACACACAGTACACAACCTGCACCCCCCCACTGTTTTCATTCACTGATAATACCTGAGATTGGTTGCTAATAAATGAGTTCTTAACAATTGAACTGGGATTTAAATACACATGCATATGTACACTGATTTTCCCATATGTAACTGTCATTTTGTGTTTCCTGAGAACATGTTCCCAATTTTTCCTGTCACTCACTGTTATCTACCCAATTCAACACTACACACACCCCTAGCCTATACCATGTACACACATGTTAGTATTCCCCACACACATGGCACTCTCTATATATACATGTATACTAATAGCCTATATGCATATATATGTCAATATATGCATAATGTGGCCTATAAGTGAATGTATGTTATTATATTAAAATAGATAAATATTCAATGTACATATGTGTGAATATGTGATATGGCCTATATGGCACATAGCCTATGGGATGTACCCTATGAGATACAGCTTTTGTGTGTGGTTTGAATGCCAGTATAGGTGCGCAGTTGGCTTGTATAGCCTAAAAATAGTGTGTGCTTGCTAGAATAGGCTGGTTAGGCTTAGTGAGACTTGTTTGACTTAGGTTGACCTAGTTTGACTTCTAAGGTTGACCAGAGTTGACCAAAAGTTGACACTTGCCTAGATTGACCTAGAATAATGTAGAATGCATAGTATGACTTCATTATATCATTTTAGACTTGTTGTGACCTGTGCTGTTCTGATTAGGAGCCAGACACCTCTCCTCGGACAGTACATTTCATCCGGACACTGAGATACATGCGAGTATATTCTCTGATCATTTCATATCCTGCTTAAAATTATTTCCTGCATTAAATTACTTTACTTGATACTGTCACGTTAGTCACACGGATTAGTACAATATGGATCCCTCCCTGAGATATTATCCCTTCAGGGAGCATCGGGGTACTCTATGTTCTGTGCGTTTCACTTACATGACGTATCACTATGCTCCTTTGATTCTTTGATCACTTGTGACATATACCCATATGATCACAGAGTCTTCTTTGAATCCTTATCCCATTTATGGGACTACTATGTATCACCCTTTGGGGGCTTATCACCCTTTGGGAGCTTATCACCCTTTGGAGGCATATCACCCTTTGGGGGCTTACCACCCTTCGGGGGCTGTTACATAGAATCATAACATAACCTTGTTGGATCCTTGTGTATTAATTCGGGGTACGGGGCAGTATAAATAGCCATGTGAACAATTCCAAAGTAGAATAGCCATGTACGCCTCTTTAGTATAGCCATGTACAATCAAGCCGTTCACATGTCGACTTTGTGCTCTAAATCACTAGTCACTGGTAGCTTTTTATTTATAGTAGATATTTCTATTACAGTTCTCTCCCTGTTTACATACTGTATTTCTTCAGTATCTATATCTTATTTTACTGCATGATTATATTTTCTAACCTGCTATGAACTGTTGAGATGTATTGTACTCGTTCCTGTCCTGACTGGACCTGTTGAAAATATTACAGAGGACGAGGAGGAGGCCTGTGAGGATACCTTCTTCGGGACAGCTCTAGCTGATGGCTTTACCCTACTGCCTAGACTAGCTTAGTTAGGCTTATCTTACTTATGTTGTCTGGAGACTGTTTAGCTAGATTTATTTCTGTTCAGAGATTCTGAGTTGTGTATATTCTTTCATATTCAGTAGCTGAGACCATGTATTTCTGGATATTGCTGGGATGTTATCTTAGACTACTTTATCATCTGTTTTCCTTGAGTTCTATATCATTTCGTGCCTTCTTCTTCCTTAGTTGTGATTGAGTTTATTTACTGCTATGTCACCCCCACTCGGGGAGTATAAACTGCTTAGTTTATTTTGTTAGATGTTGTGACATAGGACAGCGTTTTATCGTCGACACTGCGGCGTAGGCTGGGCGTCGTTACGCTCTCGTACCCTCACAGTGGGTGCGGGTCGTGATAGTGGCAAAAATGGCATATACGGCATGCATCTATGGGGGAGACAGAGGTGGTGGCTGCTGCTGCTGCTGCTGCCCCAGCTGTGCCTGGTTCCGCTGTTCGCCTGGTGGCCCCTCAGTCTACTGAGAAATTGACCCTGAGGAGCTGGGGTTAGCATAAGGGACTGCTTCGGAGTCAGTTCGCTGGATGACACGGAGTCCCAGGAGACGCCGTCCTGCTGTGTCACTCATCCACTTCGAAAACTCATACTCTGAAAGCAGATAAGCAAAAAATTAGCGACTTGAAATCAAGCAGGAGGTAATTTTGGTAATAAAAGCAATGAGGAGGTGTCATAGAGAGGTATTCAAGCAAGTTGATGAGATCACTAAGTTTAAATCCTAATTGCAGCTCGCTTGCCATATTTAGGTTACCAAGACAATTCAAATCTCGACCTACATGGACCACCATAAAAACTATGTCACATCTAGTTCCAAAAATACGAAACCGAGCTACGTGGCAAGGCCAGCAAGTTCCACATTCAATGATTAACCCAATTTAATAGAACCATTAGAGTAGCACTTAAGCTGTAAAGTGCAGTAGTATAACGTAAATGTCCAGACGATCACAAGTAACTAATCTCATCCACAAATACGATAAAGGAACACATAGTGAATAATGTGAATAAAACCACAATGTGCTGAAATAACATAAGTCTGAAATATAGTCATAATATAAATATTGAATGAAAAGAGTCTTGCAGAAACAATCCAATTGATACAATACAGAATGAAGGAAAATCGAAAAAATAACTAGATCTGACAATAGCCTAAACTAGATAATGAAGTCAGATCAAGAAGAGCTCTACCAATGGAACAAGCTACTCTGCTGGATAAATCTCATCGTCAGCTGCTAATCCTGCTCCTGGCTCAACTCCGGATCCGTAAACCTCCGAATAATCTTCCTCGTCTAAGCCTGGAATAGAAAACCAGGTCCTCAACTAAAAATTTATCAAAAGGAGGGAATAATAATAAAAGTTTAGTTAAACTTAATTTAATGTAAGTAAAATATGTTGTTTCAATTACAATTGCCTAACTAGTACAATCATTATACTAATACATAAATAACAATTTATTTTGTCTTTAAAAACAAAAAAGAGGAGGTGATGAAATTTCCTATTGCTCCTAAATCACTACACCACCATGCCTTGCTACTACTGTCAGGGTCTTTACCTACATGTTTCATACTTCACAAGACAACCTCTACTCTCCTATCAATTTCTAACAACAAGATATATGATAGTCTAACTCTATGTATTACTAAGGAGTATAGATACTCATCATTTTGTGCCATTTCAACATGGCAACAAGTAACTAAGGAGAATAGCTACCCATGCATTCTTCTACATCAAACACACCCAGCCGACCTAATGCATTCCATATCACCAATATATAAGGAAAACTCTCCATTGTCATGAATTCCTTCTTAACATTCAGACCCAATGAAGAACACTGACCTAACCATTTCCTTTTATACAAACTCATCCCATTATAACGTATACCAAGATGTAATCCTCTCACATTCCTATTCTTCATTCTTTCTCCTACCTATAGTTATTTGCATGCAACCCATAAAAAGTTGAAAAGAAGAACACATTCATTTGTGCTTTCCTTCTCCCATAGTTTCCTCACTGATACAATACCACCATCACTACTCCAAGGCCACACATGCATTTACAATGGTAGAATAACAATTGAAAATATAGGTTGTGCTAGTCTCTTATTGCATGCCATACTGGCTACTTCTTCTTCTATCCCTAGAACCCACACGCGCATCAATAGGAGGTAACAGACAATATTCATCAATAACAATATTGCTTAAGATTACTATACAAAACTCAACAAGAACCATAAACACTTGATGATGAATAGACGAGGGGGAAGAAGGACATTACAAGGAGGTCAACGTGGCAATCTCGAACGGGTCTATTCGCTGTCGTCGGAGAGTTCTTGCGAGAGGCAGGGTGTCGGTCGTCCTGTCGCAACATCGCGATGGTGGAAGAAGGTCCCGAAATGGGATGTTAGTCCCTGGAGGAATAGGCATTGACCCTCGTAGCCGTCATGGTGGTGGGGGTGTCGGTCGAGAGACGGCCAGCGAAGAGGTAGCGTTAGAGAAGTGGCTGGGTCTTTGGATGTAGGAGACTGGTCGGTGGTGGCTAGGTTAGAGAGGAAGAGAGGAATTTATAATGGGGCGAGAGAGACGAGACAGGATGGACGTTAGGGGTCTCTGCTAGCGCCCGTACAGGCGTGGCCCATGCTCGCCTATACACGAGCTGGAAATGGCAACTGTGCTCTGTACAAGCGGTTAGGGAAGAGAAACAGTAATAGAATTCAAAATTTGTGGGTTTGGGTTTTAGTCGCCCACCTGGGTCAGGTTAGGAATTGGCTTTTTTTATGGGCACCACAACAATTACTGGAGGCGTCATTTTACTAGGGGACAACCCATGTTTGAGGAACTTTTACTGGGGACGTCCCGAAAATTACTTGGGGGCAGCCCAATATTAGGGTTTTTTCTCTCTCCTCTCTCCTCCTCCTCCTCCTCCTCCTCTTTGCTCCAGCGAAGGGATAGCGGGAGTGGATGACGTGCGTGAAGTCGAGTTCGGCGGCGGTGGAGGAGCGGAGGGACGGAGGACGGGGCCGGAGGAGGAGGAGGAGCAAGGAGGAGGCGACGGCGGCGGAGTATCGGAGGGGGCGGAGGACGGGGCCGGAGGAGGAGGAGGAGCAAGGAGGAGGCGACGGCGGTGGAGAATCGGAGGGGACGGAGGACGGGGCCGGAGGAGGAGATGGAGCAAGGAGGAGGAGGAGGAGGAGGAGGAGAGAGGAGGAGACATGGATGGATGGATGGATGTAGGTGCTGCTGGTTCTTCTTCTTCTTCTTCTCCGAGGACTGTCAACTTATTGGCAGTCCTAACACATGTTAGGACTGTCAACATGCTGGCAGTCCTAGGACTGCCAGTAAGTTGGCAGTCCTAACATGTGTTAGGACTGCCAACAAGGTGACTGCCAGCATGTTGGCAGTCCTACTTGCTGGAAAAAATTGGGCTAGTCCCAAGTAAAAATTTTTGATGGCAAACTTGTAATTTTTTGTAAAATTTTTGGAATTGTCCCAAGTAATTGGTGTTGTGCCCTTAGAAAAAGCCTCAGGAATTAACCGTTCGAAATTTGAACGAGGGGGTCACTGCTGGCTTGCTAAAGCCTAGGCCAAGGGTGTTTAGTTTAAGGCCCAAGGGTTCGACCGGCTACACATATAGGTGCGGCTGCTTGTAATAGTAAAGAAGAGAAAGATAATTATTTATATAAAGAGAACTAAGGATATTATGGCCAATTAACTAACTACATTAAAACCAATATGCTAGAAAGATGGAAATCTCTTTTTTTAAAAATAAGTTTTATATATATATATATATATATATATATATATATATATATATTTTATATATATATATATATATATATATATATATATATATATATATATATATATATATATATATGTCACTACCACATTTCTAGTTTGAGGGTAAATTTGTCATTTTTGGGGTAAATAAAATTTATTAGCATTAATTAGAATTTATGGGAATTTTTAGGATTTATTTTGGATTTATTTGGACTAGTTTGATTTTGGACTAGTTTTGACACTTGTAGACTAACCTAGGAACTAACCATAGTTAGTTGAGCTTGGTTAGGTCAAGTAGACCCTAGTCTAACCTAGTGTGACTCAAGTTAGTGGTTAGTGATTCATTAGAACTTGAATTAGGAATTTAGGAATCAAGTTATTTGTTAAATGGCTTGTGATTACACAAGTCATTTTGTGACTAAACTAGTTAGGACTAGCCAAACCTAGCTCAACCCTAACCCAAAGCCAAGTGGTCAGCCACCCTAGCTGAACCTAGGGATTCCCCCCTATTTAATCCCTCCTAGTTTTTAGGGCTAGCCTCTTCTAGGGTTCTAGCAAATTTCTAAGGAAGGAGGTGAGTTCCATCTTTCAAAAATCATAAGAAATCCATTTCAAATCCTTTTTCCTTCAAACCAATTCCATTAGGACCTAATTTTCTCCCTCTTGCTGTTGGTATATTTTATTTATAGGGAAATAACAATTTGTGGAGCTTGGAGGCTTGAGGAGTTTCTTCTATTTGAGGACTTTTCTATTCATTGTGCACCAATACGTAACTTCCCCTATTTCCAATGGATTTCCATTTTGTCTTCACCAATAGGAAGCCCTAAGGGTCCCCCTAAGGTCTGGATAGATTTAGTGTCCTGTGTCATTGGATGCATGTCCGTTCTGGACACGTATCAGTGACCACAGCTTAGTGTTCGACGAAATACCTCAAAGGGCATTTCGATCGAATTAATTCTTTGTGTTTGAATAGGAATCTTCGTTTTGTTCTTGCTTACACGATTCTGGGACACTGAGGTGAGTTTCGTGTCGTGTCGTGTCAGAATCGGACCCGTGCACATGCGGGTGACACGCGCGCGCACAGGCTATGCTTTCCCCTGCTACTCGTGGCCTCGTGCTCGATGCACAGGCCACGTGGCGAGCTGGGATTTGACAAGGGGATGGGGGCAGTGTCTGACATGAGTCCCTCCAACTCTGAGATGATCTCGTGTCGTATCGGACACGAAATTATGTGTGCACGGGGACACACTGTGTGGTCGACTATTCTGGAATTATTTTCTTTGATTAATCACTATTAAATGTTGTTAGATTATGTTTATATGATGGGTTGGATCCTAAATACCATGTTTAATCCCTGTTTATATAGGGTTACACATTTGTTTGGGTTAAGGTGATGTTAGGCTCGAAAATAGGTTCTTTTGAATGATCACTGATACATGCTGATACTTTAATTCCTGTGAATTTCCAACCCATTAAATCCATTATTCTACTGTGTTTTCTTCAATTAATTTCGATCCCCCATGTTACCTATCATGCTAGATAAGTATGTTCATTCATAAATTAAATGATATGGTGTGTTTGAGGATTTGGCATGTTGGTTGGAATGCTAATTCCCTAAACCTGAGAACCTGGGTATTACTTTGTTTGGGTTTTAGAGCTCACTGTAAATCTTTTCATGTCACTACTGTTATTTAAAAACCTGTTTTGCAATGTATCAAATCCTTTCCTTCTCCTTCATTGATTTGTTAATCCTGTACATTGATTTGGTTAGTTCAGCTACACATTTTGTTCTATGTGGCCTTAACTGTTGTTCACTGTTTTTGATTTCAAATTGCTTTTAAATTGATTGATACCATGATTTACACTGTTGGAATGGAAGTTGTTCCTAAGTCCTACACAGTTTGGTTGTAGCAGATTCTATCATATTTTCTAATAGTTCCTGCACTCTTCAATAACCTGGTGTTTTCCTGTCACTGTTTCAAGAACCTGAGAATGAATTGCCATGTTTAATTTGCTAAAACTGAGAACTTATACAAATGCAATTTGACAACCTGAGATATTGAAGATAGGTATTAGCTTCTTGCTTTTGAATAACCTGAGTTACCTTGACATTGAATTGCCATGTTGTTTTTCAAAACCTGAGATTCAGTGGCTCACTGATTTCCAGTTTTGGGTTTGCCAACCTGAGTTTGATGGACTGGAAACTAGGATTACAGTTTCAAATTGTTTTGACTGTTTTGATACATGAACTGATTTCCTTTTCTTTCTTCTTAAACCTGTTAATACTTGAACTGTTTTGGTTTTGGGTTAAGATCTAAACCTGAGAATTTATGTACTGCCTTTGGTTCAGTAGGAACCTATGAGTTGGTTTGATATGTTGAGATCACACACCTCATCACCACTGTCTTTTCCTGCATATTTTGTTTTCCTGTACACTCTCACCTTACCACCCATATTTCAGTTTTGTTTCATAACCTGAACACACACTCTTCACTTTTTAATTCTTGCATTTCACATTGTGATACTCTCACTGTCACCTAATTCCTGTACACATTGCCTTCACTGATTTCCTGTATCATAATTCCTGTACACTAGCCTACATCCTTTCACACATTGTCACAGCCACAAGCACACATTGCTTCCCTCTCTCTTATTATACATGTAGGTATATACTATATGTGAATGTCTGTACATATGTGTATATATAAATAGTGTAATGTATGTAAATAGACATATGTATATCTATGTAAATGGAATGCCTAATGTTAGTATCTATATGTATATGTATATTGATAATAAGTTAGACATGTTTGTGTATATGCCAGTTATGTAGCATATAGCTATGTTATGATATGTGATATAGTTGGGATAGGTTTGGTTCAGGCTTGCATAGCGTTGTAGTGGTGTGTACTAGCTAGTATAGGCTTTTGTGTCCTAGTATAGACTAAGCTAGATTTGACTAGACTAATTTAGCCTAGTTTAGACAAGGTTGACCTAGTTTGACTTCTAGGGTTGACCAAAGTTGACCAAGAGTTGACTTTGGCCTAGATTGACTTAGAATCATGTAGAATACATAGCAGAGCTTCATTTTATCATTTTAGACTTGTTGTGACTTGTGCTGTTCTGTTTAGGAGCCAGACACCACTCCTTGGACAGTACGATTCATATCGGATACTCAGTTATAGGCGAGTACATTCTCTGATCATTTCATATCTTGCTTAGAATTATTTTCTGCAGTAGATTACTTTACTTGTACTGTCACGACGGTCACACGGATTGGTACTATATGGATCCTTTCTTGAGATGTTATCCTTAGGGAGCATCGGGTACTACGTGTTCTGTGCGTTTCACTGACATGGCGTATCACTATGCTCTTGGTTCACTTGATTACTTGTGACATGTACCCTCATGATCACAGAGTCTTTTGAATCCTACATAGTTGGGTAACCCCCAGACTCCCTATTTATGGGACATCCATGTATCCCCCTTCGCGGGCCTTGCATGGAATCATATAACATAACCTGGCTGGATCCTTGTGTATTGATTGGGGGTACGAGAGAGTAGAAGTGGACATGTAAATAATACACCAGTAGTATCTTCATTGAATCATTCCGTAGTGTCTTCATTGAATCATTCCAGGCCATTTACATGTTAATGTTGTACTCTGACTCACTAGTCACTGCTAGATCTCTATGTATAGTAGATATTCTATTACAACTCTTCCTGTTTTACATACTGCTTTTCTTTCAGTACCTGTATCTTACTTTACTGCATGTTCATATTTTCTAACCTGCTATGAATTGTTGAGATGTACTGTGCTCGCTCCTGTCCTGACTGGACCTGTTGAAAATATTACAGAGGACGAGGAGGAGGCTGGCCTGGACACTTACTATGGGGCAGCCCTAGATGACACCTGTGAGCTGGACCCTCAGGAGGATCCAGCAGTAGCTGAGACAGACGGCAGAGCTCACTCGAGGCATTGAGCTGGCAGTGACAGCAGTAGAGAGAGTAGCGGCTCAGCCAGCAGCAGTCCAACAGCCGCACCAGCCACGGGAGAAAGGCATCCAGGACTTCCAGAAGATGCACCCGAGAGACTTCCGCGGGACAGAGGGGATCCTGTATGCCGATGAGTGGATCGAGCATATGGAGGAGATCTTCAGGCTGGCTGAGATTCTGACAAGGCTCCAGATAGAGGCAGCGGCCAGCATGATACAGGATCTGGCCCGGACATGGTACCAGACCGACCCGAGGGTCGGCACAGCAGGACAGACTTGGGCAGCATTCAAGAAGCTGTTCAAGGAGAAGTTCTTCCCAGAGGCAGCGCTGGGAGCCCTCGAGACTCAGTTCGAGGCCCTAGTTCAGGGGAGTCAGTCCGTGGAGGAGTATGCAGGAGAGTTCTGTCGCCTGGGCAGATTTGTAGAGGACTTGTCGGAGGCGACGAAGGCCCGGAGGTTCCGGAAGGGCTTGGTAAAGGAGGTCAAGTCCTACACCAAGAACGCCCGCGGTACTACATTTGAGGAGATACTGGTGGACGCACTAGCTGCAGAGGATAACCTTGAGCTTAGGCTCAAGAGAGGGAGAGACCCAGTTGGGGGTAGTAGCAGCAGCGGAGGCCAGGCCAAGAGGCCTCACTTTCAGTATCAGCAGCCGAGGCAGTTTCAGCCTCAGCCGATTCAGCAGAGGCCAGCCCCTCAGCAGCAGCAGCAGAGATAGCACCAGCAGGGACAGAGGCAGATTGTTACTTGTGCCTATTGCAAGAAGCCCGGGCATGTAGCCAATGAGTGTCGGAGGAGGCTGGGCCAGTGCCTAAAGTGTGGTTCAGCAGACCATCAGATGAGGGAGTGCCGCGTAGTACGAGCAGGCCCAGGAGGAGGAGCCAGGGCTCCAGCAGGACAGCAGCGGGGACCAGCCCTACCGACGCAGCAGCAGAGGTTTGTCCAGCACCAGCAGCAGGCCAGGGGAGGCCAGCAGGGGCGAGCTTTCGCTATGGCAGCTGAGGATGCAGAGGCGATAGGGGAGCTGATCGCAAGTTCGGTTCTTCTCGACTCCAGTCCAGCTTTTGCATTATTCGATTCCGGTGCTTCGCATAGCTTCATATCTGTATCTTTTGCGATTAGACACGGTATCATAGCTGAATCGTTGCCTAGGACTTACAAGATCACGACCGGGGGTGGCATTATCCTCGTGCGTGATGTTTGTAAGGGTCGGAGAGTAGTTTTGGGAGGCCGTGAGTTGGAGGTGAGCCTGCTCGTAATGCCATTGTCGAACAACGATATAGTACTAGGTATGGATTGGTTGAGCAGGCACCACACCAGCATTGATTGCAGAGGGGGTAGAGTTCTGTTCAGAGCGCCGGGGGAGCCAGAGTTCGAGTACTCCAGACGTCAGGCAGAGCAGAGCAGCGGAGTCTTCTGTGGAGTCTCGGTCGAGGAGCAGACGATTCCACACCCCTTGATAGCAGAGTATATGGATGTTTTCCCGGAGGAGTTGCCGGGACTGCCACTAGACAGAGACATAGAGTTCTCGATAGACTTGGTTCCAGGAGCGGAGCCTATCTCTCAGCATGTCTATCGGGTGAACAACAGCGAGCTGGTGGAGCTGAAGAAGCAGGTGGATGAGCTACAGGACAAGGGCTTCATTCGCTCGAGTTCGTCGCCATGGGGTGCACCAGTATTGTTTATGCCGAAGAAGGATGGGTCAGTACGCATGTGTATTGACTATAGGGCACTCAACAATCTCACGATCAAGAACAGATACCCACTGCAGCGGATCGACGATCTGTTTGACCAGTTGAGCGGAGCTCGGGTATTTTCTAAGATTGATCTGAGGTCGGGATATCACCAGGTGAAGGTGAAGGGGGATGATATTCCCAAGACCGCTTTCAGGACGCGGTATGGACAGTTCGAGTTTTTGGTTATGCCGTTTGGGCTAACCAATGCACCAGCTGTGTTTATGAACCTGATGAACAAGGTGTTCCATCAGTATCTGGATCAGTTTGTAGTAGTATTTATTGATGATATCTTGATATATTCCAAGACTGAGGAGGAGCACGAGGAGCATCTGCGGATAGTGCTGGAGATTCTCAGGAAGGAGCAGCTTTATGGAAAACTCTCCAAGTGTGAGTTTTTTTTGGACCGGGTGGATTTCTTGGGGCACGTTGTGACTGGAGATGGTATCTCAGTTGACCCCAAGAAGATTGTAGCAGTTGAGGCATGGGCAGCGCCGACTTCAGTTGCAGAGATCAGGAGCTTCCTGGGGCTGGCAGGATATTATCGGAGATTTGTACAAGATTTCTTCCGAATTGCAGAGCCGTTGACACGGTTGACCCGGAAGGATACTGAGTATGTTTGGTCAGAGGAGTGTCAGGCGGCTTTTGATGAGTTGAAGAAGCGGCTGACGACAGCTCCGATTCTGACGTTGCCTTCAGGATCAGGTGGATTCACTATTTATAGTGATGCTTCAGGGAAGGGGCTGGGTTGTGTATTGCAGCAGCACGGGAAGGTAATTGCCTATGCTTCCAGGCAGTTACGTCCCCACGAGAAGAACTACCCTACCCACGACCTGGAGCTGGCAGCAGTGATTTTTGCTTTGAAGCTGTGGAAGCATTATCTATATGGTGAGAGGGTAGAGATCTTCACAGATCACAAGAGCCTAAAGTATGTGTTCACTCAGAAGGAGTTGAACATGAGACAGCGCAGATGGTTGGAGTTGATGAAGGACTTCGACATTGTACTGCAGTATCATCCAGGGAAGGCCAACGTGGTTGCCGATGCCTTGAGTAGGTATCCGACAGCCATGTGTTTGACCATGGATCGGCATTTGCTTGCCGACTTGGAGAGCCTTGGGATTGAGGTAATCGTGCCAGGAGTGCAGATGCAGCTGTGGGAGATGCAGATACAGTCAGACTTGGTAGACAGGATCAAGGCGGCCCAGTTCGAGGATGTGGCTTTTCAGAGTATCAGAGAGCAGATCAGTATGGGAGTGGAAGATCCTGAGTTCTCACTTGCAGAGGATGGTGCCCTGAGGCACGGTGCCAGGCTATGTGTGCCTAGCGGGGAGCTCAGAGAGCAGATTATGCAGGAGGCCCACAGATCGCAGTACTCTATTCACCCGGGTACCAACAAGATGTACCGAGATCTGCGGGAGCATGTATGGTGGTCAGGAATGAAGCGGGAGGTGTCCCACTTCGTAGCTAGGTGCTTAGTCTGTCAGCAGGTCAAGGCAGAGAGACAGAGGCCCGGTGGATTGTTGCAGCCGCTGCCCATTCTCGAGTGGAAATGGGAGCATATCACGATGGACTTCGTTTCAGGATTGTCGCGTACTCCAGGAGGGAAAGACGCAATTTTGGTCATCGTGGACAGGTTGACCAAATCGGCCCACTTCTTGCCATTTAAGGTGGGTACGTCTACAGAGAGACTGGCGGAGATGTATATGCGGCAGATAGTCAGGATCCACGGAGTTCCGGTCAGCATCGTCTCAGATCGGGATAGCCGTTTTACTTGTAGTGACCCGCTCCGCCCTAGCGGAACGCCGATTCAAACGGCAAGTGCAACGACTCAAACGAGCCGTCGACCCGAAGAGTTGGCATCGACCTGATGAAGAATCGATGCAAGGCTTACATTGGCCCGTCAAGATGAATCCAGACTTAGACTTTCAAAGGCGCGCTCGGAGTATCGCTCGGCCGATGCAAACATCGCTAAGGTGGGTGGCTCCGATGAACCCGTCACTGCTTAGCCTAGACACTTAACAATGCGGACACTATCACGAGAATCGCTAGGCGATAACACCGCGCATGCTAATAGATGAATGAATGACTCAACGCACCTAGCTAAGGGAATAATCCCATCTTGCATGCTTGTATAGAATATGGAAAGGAATTTGGAAAATGAGAACTCTCGTACCGCGCTCCATGCTTGTGCTACGGTACAAGCTTACGTTCAAGTTCCCCTATGCATTCAACAATCAAACAATGAATGGGTTACAACAATGAAACGGGAAGACTATCGACATAGTCGTTCCGAGTAGAGTTAGCAACATTGAAAGACTATGGGACCGATGGATCGCCAAGGCGACTCCCACACGGGGAGTTGCAAAATATATAAATGAATGAATGAATGAATAAGTAAATGAATGAATCGACGAATGAAATGAATAAATATGTGAATGAATCAATGAACGAATGAACAAGTGAAAGAAAGAAAGAAAGAAAAGAAAGAATGAAGAAAAGATAAGAAAGAAAGGAATGGTTAGCGACAGGTGTGACGGGCACGTACAACGGGGCTCGCTACCCGCGCTGCACGGACGCCAACCTGGTCGATAACGCATTATGGCTAAGGGTTAGCCTATGATGATAAAATACGAAATGGTCGTAGACGGACCCGTGCACGGGTGATACGGATTCTGCGGCATGATCAAAGGGAGGATCGTGGCCGGCCTAGGCGGAATCAAATAAGGCTTACGGGTTGCCTGGGTGCGGACTTGGCCACCCAGGGGACGTAAGTGCTGCAGTATTTCAAGAAAGACTTAACGGGGTGTGTGCCAGTCCGCACCCTACGCTAAGTTGAGAAATACAATGGCTTGGATGTCCAAAATGGCTTGTGATGCCAGCGACTGGTGCATATAGATTTAAGTGGGCTTTGCTGGTGGCAATCCACGTGCAAGTCCTTGCATTGAAATCAAAGTGGTATAAGTTAAGCTGAACAAAACATCCTCTGAACAGACATTGAAATGTATCACACCAAATGATAATGAATACTTCGTACAATGAGTTAGAGAATACGCCTACGACGCGCTAGAAACTGAGGCAGAGACACGTCCATGATATTGAACGTTTCCAAGAATCACGTTATGATATTACACATGAATTGTTTGACTAACTTGGTTTACTTTGGACAGGGAAGGCCGGACGGTAAGTATGGGTAAGTCGTGCATGTATTTCCATGCGACACTTAAATTTGGCAACACGGGATAGGTTATGATATATGCCATGAAATTGACCCTAAGGCAAGATTAGAAAGACAATGAATGATAGAGATGCACAAAAATAAATAGAACGTGTTTGGTAATGATAGCGTTGTGGGCGAGCTAGCCTCCCCACCAGTGCATAACAATGTACTGATAACCCCACAGTCTGCTTGCAGAAAGCAGGAAACATCGTCGGGTGCGGAGCTTCCATCGAACGTGCTAAGGCACGGAGCTATCTCTCGAGCCTTGGGGCGTTGTAAGGAGCTGGAGCACCATATACAGGACATAATGTATCGGAACATCGCCATGAATCATTCCATGTTGTAAGCCACTTGGCACGCCATTTATGTTTCAGAGAGAGAGAGCTTGAGCGAATTGTAATATCGGCCTAGCGCCGCTTGTAAACTTCTTGAAAATCAATAAAGAGTTTGAATTCACTTTAATTTTATGTTCGTTTACTTTCCGCTGCAAATGGGGACACTCTGTGCGACTCTGTGGCCTAGCTCAAATCGGCCGTTTCTGGACTTAGCCTTGCACGGGCGCAACCTAGGCCCGTGTGGCATCACGCCTTAGCGAGGACGATCGCTCCTGCGGGAGCGGGACGTGACATTACTTCCCACTTCTGGAGGAGTCTGCAGACCAGCTTGGGCACTCAGCTCAAGTTTAGTACTGCATACCACCCTTAGACGGACGGACAGTCAGAGCGGACTATTCAGACCCTTGAGGATATGCTGCGGACGTGCGTTCTGGACTTTGGAGGTTCCTGGGAGGATCATCTTCATTTGGTGGAGTTTGCCTATAACAATAGTTTCCAGGCCAGCATCGAGATGTCACCTTTCGAGGCTCTATACGGGCGTAGGTGCCGTACACCCTTATCCTGGGATGATATTGGTGAGCGAGCTTTGCTGGGGCCAGAGATGATTGTGGATGCGGCCGAGAAGGTGAAGCTCATCAGGGACAGACTTCGCGTGGCGCAGGACAGACATCGGCACTGGACCGATAG
>JANAVB010026124.1:0-29588 GCA_029216955.1 Iris pallida | reverse complement strand
TACGATACTCTTCTTCCCCAAGTACGCGGCGAAGCCGATCAAGTACCCGTCGGAGAAGAGGGACGTGGACTCTCTACGCAGGGGTATTTTCGTCTGTCTCTTTTTTTTTTAACTTAATAACACACACGGATTGCCACGTCACCCAAAACTAACAGCGTCTTGACGGAAAGGGGGTTTTACCAATTCGAGATCTT
The DNA here is from genome assembly GCA_029216955.1 of Iris pallida. Classification (NCBI taxonomy): domain Eukaryota; kingdom Viridiplantae; phylum Streptophyta; class Magnoliopsida; order Asparagales; family Iridaceae; genus Iris; species Iris pallida. Next base: position 29,394 of record JANAVB010026124.1, on the reverse strand, counting down.
TAGGGGGTATTTCGCAAATTAGCCCATTATTTAGGGGAGGTTTTATGAAGCCTAATTCTAACTCTATAATCCTATGTTTCCCAGGAGGAGGAGGTGCACAGACAGTGACAAAAGCTGCTGTGGGAAATTCAAACAGAATATTCAACTTTCTCGGAGCACACATTTTACAGTAGAATATGAAAAACTGGAGCATGTTTGTCCTCTGGAGAAGTGTGAAGCATTGTTCCTGCACAATGCTCCAATTCCCTTGGGTGGTGCCACTGCCCATGCACTTATTATAATATAGACTGCCAAATTAAACCATTCCTCATTTCTCTCCTCTCTAGGCTAAGTTGTGTCGTGTTCGTCGTCACATCGTCGGACACATACTACTGAACACAAATCGGACGTGCCCAAAAATATCAGTATACACCAAAAGGTGTCCGTGTCCTCCATATTTGTATTGTGTCAGGTCATAATTTGTGTGTTTTGCATCTGTGTAACCGTACCAGAATGTCCCCGTACAAACTGTTTTAAAAGGAAACGGACAAATATATCCAACATTGAAGCGAAGACAAGGAAAGGAACAACTTTCAGGTACTAAAAACAGAAACAGGCAAACTTGGCGTGAAAATGGAGTTGGAAGCCATGAGACAGGCAACCAAGTCCACGAAAGCCATTGCTACGGCACCGTGGTCCTTCTCCTCATTTAGCCTCAGATAGCACCGCAGCAGCTCCTGCAGCTGCTCCCACCCCCTCAGCCCGTGTGCTTCCACCATCTCCTCCATGGAGGCCCGGAAGTCCGTGCAGGGATCAGCCGACGCCACGACCACCACGATGCTCTCCTCGAAGAAGTTGCCCGCCCCTCCTCTGGTCCTTGCCTCCTCCATTATGGACTTGGTCATGCTTGGCGAGAAGAACAGCCGAGGGGAATGGCAGATGGAAGGAAACATATCAAGTTCTTCTTCTTCTTCTTCTTCTTCTTCTTCTTCTTCTACTGCACATTCTTCTTGTTTGAATGAGCAGGCTTCTTGGATAGCTCTCATTAGCCTTGGATTCTTCCCCATCCCTTTAGGTTAAAACTGTAGTGAAACCGTTCTATTTATAGGGGTTGCATGCTTGTTAGAAAAATACCAGCACTAAACTCTAGTATTTATTTCCTACATGCCTACTGTATCCAACAATAGTATACTTACTGACATATTTATAAATAAATAAAAGAAGATTGAAAAAAGTACTGCAAAATATGCCAAGCGATTTGTATACTGAAAGGTAGATACGTAAAAGTAAAACCTACAGAATCGTAGAGGCATACAAGTAATCAGTTTCTTGTTATGAGAATCAACATAAAAGTAAAACCTACTGATAAACTAAATCAACATAAAGTAATCATAACTATTAACTATTAATGACTTACTTCTGAATGTAGGCAAAAGCAATTTTATGTGCTATCCTATCTTGTTCTCTTGTGGAGTATGTCTTCACCCTCAAAACAGAACAGCTGCTCAACCAACTCTGCACCTAATCCTGCATAAAGATTTATCCATTTATAGATTGGTTGTTTCCTGTCAGGAATTTTCTGGTGCTTGGAAGAAAAGTACATATTTGCAACTAAGAATTAGAATAACTAAGTGATGCTGACGCCCAAGCAGAAGAAACAATGTGATATGAACATCCTGCCATAAATTTTCTGAGGTTTCTTTCATCGATATATACAAGCAAGAGATCAAACGTATTGCTTAATCATGACCGAGTGCCTCAAAACACCCCACATTGTTGTTTGTAAGCACAAGTTTCTGGAGTGCGTTTCCCAAATACCACTTGCAAATCTTGATGAGAATCACCAGTTTTGTGTAGCATATTTCCTAAACCCATGTGATGGGTTTTCTAAAACCACGACCAAAAACATTTTCTAAACAAGAACATAGGATAGACAGCGGCACAAATAGCAGGAAAAATCAAAATGAAGGCAGGAAATCTCAAGGAGAGGCTGGGTCTGTCCACTTTCTCTTCAGCTCCGATTTACATCTCACCTCCTTGAGCTTCCCATCCATCCCATAGTCTCTCTCCATCACTAGGTTAATACCTTCCTCTGAGTACCATCCCATGCCGATGCAAAGGATTCCATCTTTCGTTACTTCCACATAACCTGTGACACCACCAGGAAGCCATAGGACAGTCACATCCTTCATGTCGAGCATTTCCTCCTCCCTGAAGTAGGTAGGATTCTCCGGCAAGCTCCTCTTTTTCAGTGTCTCTGTGCATAGGTAAACAAATGGTGGCCCGCCATCTTCTTCCACCACTGTTGCATCCTCGTCGTAGATTGGTGTCGCACTCACTTCGAATACCTTCCAGGAGCCAGCAAGTTCTGATGGTTGGGTTCGTTTCCTTTGCGAGAAAGGTTTGAGATCAAACTGATCATCGCTGTTCAAGGAAAAACGACACATTTACAGTTTAGAATCAGAAACATTGACAAAGGAACCACATCACTACGCATTCAACCTGAAACCCAAAATACTACAAGTATAAACAAATCAGTGGTAGTACAATAAGCATGAACGGCGCAGATAATGAAATAAGTGGGAAATCCATTTCCTTCCCTTCCATCCTTTTAGGTTTCCCCTACTCCTTTCATCCTTTTGGCATAACAGAAGATACTCAGCATGTCGGTTGCTATAACAAATTTGAAATCTAAGTATAAAGTACAAAAGTATCAATTTCATTTACCATCACCAGCATGAATTTAATTTTATTAAATTATTTATAACTCATGATTAAGCCACAATAACACATACAATTTGCAACTATTTCCATATTAACATATTAATATCAGCAAAAAAAACTGGGAACAATGAAGACCTGAAGTCACAAAAAACTCAAATAAAGTTGTATTTGTGAAAACAGCTACACAAGAAAGAGATTGCATATACAATAAAGGACAATACTTACTTTCCATCATAAAGATTTACTGGGCTAACCCACTGCTCTTCATAGACAGCAACCCGTATAATTTGTAGATTTGATCCCCCTTCACCAAACTCAATAGTATGTACAATACGCAGTCTTTTGTGGCAGCCTTTCACTAAACACTGACAAGAGAGCATTGAATTTTTGTTGGTGAATGAAGAACATCTTTCAAATTGGAGACAAGGATTTCACTGGACTTTGACATAATAAGATAACTGAGCACTTGCAATCGGGAAGCAAACATTCAAAATAAAAACTATTGAGAGAACCAAGATAGGCACTTGAAATTGACTATTGCTCCTCGCAAAATTTCACACATGATGAAAGAGAATACTGTATCAGCTTATATGAGTAGTACATCTCTAACAATCTCTATATAGTTGCATTTTCAAAATGCACAAGTTCTCATCAAACCATAGGAGCAACTAACTTACCATATTGACATGGACATGAGTCCAACAATGGTTGAAAATTCTTTATTACTGTATAACTAAATCCAAACATCATCACCACAACAATACAAACTTCACTCCTCCAACATCATTCGAACCGCTTGGCCCTTAACCATCAGAACTAAAGTATCAATTGGGTCCAATATGTAACATATACTTCTTTCCCTTTTTTGGCCTTTTGAATATGTGAGGACCCTGATTTTTGGCAATTATTTTTTTATTTTATTTTATAGTATTTCTAATTATTAGGTTAAATTGTATATTTAATTAGGATTTTATATGTACGTTTCCGTGTCTTTGATTTTTGGAGCACAAGACGTGCCCATCTCTCGAAACGTCCTTCATGAGTTTTGTAGTAGACAGGATAACCTTCAATTTAGTATATCATGTCCCATCCAAACTTGTCCCCTAGCATTTTTTTGATTTCGCGCAACTTCGGGTCAAATTAGGCCATTTGACCGTTTACGGTAATTCTATACCTAACTCCCAACGTGAGTTTGGGACCGACATCGATCAAAACAATTTGACCCAATATATGGTTTTGACCCATTTTGAGTCTACGACACACATACCAAGGGTGTGCCACTCAATCGAGTCTCCATGTGTTATTTAATTGCGAATGACACAAGAGACTTATTGGTTGACTCTTAGAGTTCGACTAAATTAGAATATATATATATTTGGACCCTAACCTAGCCAATCCCACCTGGTAGGAAGTCATGTTAGGTTTCCATGACTTAGTAGGATTATTATGGATTTATTTTGGGATGTTATACAGTAAATAGATTTAAATACAATTTTTGTATATATGATTATATTTATAATAGCCTAATATTGTATATAGATATGGCCTTAGTCATAGTTAAGTTCTAAAATGCATAGCGGCTAGGAATTTTGGTACGGTTAGTGTAGTTGTGTGCTTTGACTAGTATATTAGTCATGCTAGGGAAGGCCCGGCCATAGCTGTGTCCCAAGTAGGAAAATCAGGTAAAGTTGTGACTTAGCCCCCACCGATGAATTAGTTATTTATTAATTAGATATATTGATTTTTAGATGACCAGATTGTACCAATTTAGCCCGGATTGGACCCGAACCGAGTCCAAGCCCATGCAGGCATGTGGTGTGACCAAAGACGACCATGTAGACATATTTTATGTGTGTACAAATATTTTCTAAATTATTTTAGTTATTGATGTACATTTTTTTAATTATTTGAATATTTGTACAAAAATTGGTATTTTTATTATTAAATATTGTTTTACAATATTTGTACAATTTTCTGGACCCGGATAATGGTGAGTAGTATGGATTCACCAAACCACCATTTAATTATTTTATTATTATTTTATTATTTTGTGGTGATTAAATAAATATATTTATTACTATTAGATATTATTATTATTGGTTGTCCTTTTTGTTGTCAATTGAATTTACATATATGTACATATATTTAAATACATTTTATATATATATATATATAGATAGATAATATTAAGATTTGATTTTGAATTTTTGGAGATTTATAGGTGTATATATAGATATTTACATATATATAGATATATATATATAGGTTAATAAGGAAAAACTAGGAAAATCTCGTGAGATTTTCACTGAAAATAAAATCTCGCGAGATCAAACTTGCATATATACGCGAAGGCCACCCCAAACCGCTCAGACCCGCGTACATGTATCGAGAGAGAGGAGGAAATCCTAGAGCTAGCCACGACCCCGTGCATCCCAAAACCTCAGGCGCAACCCCCAGCCACCGCGCGCCGCCGCAGCAGCACCGGAGAGCCGCCGGAGGCCGCGCGCACACGGCAATACACAAAGAAACGGCAGCAGCCGCACAGCCACGGGGACCCCTTCGCGATGGTATTCCCGCCTCCTCGCTCCACGATTTCTCGAGCCAATTTCTCTGGTATGTCGACAACGTAACACTCTCCGATTCCTTTCAAATAGGTTAATTTAGATCGTAGTATATGCGTCGTAAGACCAGCCCAAGTTGGTGAAAAACTTGTTCAAAATTGAACATCTTCGCAGTCCAAACGTCCATGTTGGAAGGCCGATTCTGGTCAAACCAATGACCAACTTAGAATTCTAATTGAACAATTAATTAGACAACATAAAGGACTCCAAAACCCTTCTTTTCGTTTCTGTGTTCATGCAATGTGTGTCGAATAAACAGTCCCCAAAGATTAGGAAAAACTTGTTTTAAAAACTACATTTTCAATAAAACTTCTCGATACGACGTGCGTCCCGTCAAACCGGGCGCCGTGGCCGCGAACCAAAAGCATCGAAAGGTGCGTATCGGCTTCGTGGACGTGTGGACTTTGACGGAATTCAAATTGGTTGCGTGTGCGCGACGAATTTGACGCGTATCCGTCGAAATTCACCGTATCGGCCTCTTTGCAAATTTCCCAATTACTTTGTGCATATTCGTCAGATCGAGACGAAACTTACGCCAACATGACCGTATCGTTTTTCTGGTCCTGTATGCCAAGTTTGGTCCAAATCTGAGACAGTTGACCGGATCGCCGTTTTGCAGGCCCCACGATCCGACTCAACGGACGATTTCGTGCACGGCCCACCGGAATCCAACTTTGGACATACGGTTGGGTTCGTATCATCAAAACGAATCCGTAAACATGTAGTTTGACGACTTTAGAGACCGTAGACTCCGGCACATTTTTCTGTGCAAAGGGGTCCAACGGCGGACACGGTTTTGACCCAAAATTACAGTTTTGCCCCTGTGTCCAGAATTGGACTTATGGGTAGGTTATTCTAGCTATTTTGCTCATTCTGGGACTGTTGAAAATGTTTGTTTCAGCATCCGGAGGTGTTTGCGGGAGTTCAAGTTTTGTGGCTCTTTAATTGCAGGACTTTTGCTACCATCAGGCAAGTATACCTTGCCTACTTGTACAATTTATTTTCATGCATTTTCTATACTGTTATTTCTTTCCAGTTATATTTCATTATCTGTTATTCGTGTTCATATTACAGTCACTTTCTTATTTTACGTACACGTTCCTTAGTTAGTCATCTTATGCCACCCTTGTTCCATGTGAGTCTTCTGACGATATTGACTAGTCTTCTACCTTCGCCCTTGAGCTTGATTTGACTTGACTTGTAGTTGCGATTGATTGCTAGACATTGGCCCTGTTATCTCTAAGACTGGGAGCGTCCAATGGCGTTACGGTATTAGAGACTTCTTATCGACCTGTTATCCCGTCTCTAGGACCGGGAGTGTCCCATGGCATTACGGTAGTAGAGACTCACCTTTTGTCTCGAGGTCGGGAGCGTTCCATGGCGTTACAATATTGAGACGTCCTTATTGATCATTGTCCATTTTACTTTCTTTCTGCATGTTATTCACTGTACAGTAGGCTTGTATATTATGTATCTTGCTAGTCCTCTGAGGACCTTGTGATCTCTCCAGGTATTAGATGAAGGTATGGTACACTAATGGAGGATGATTGCTACACCAAGACTGCAGGTATATTTAGTTGATGTTTTATCGTTCTCTTCCGTGATTAGATTTTGTCATATATTATATTATTTTGAAATTGCTGCTGTATAGCCTAGTTTTACAAGCTTTATCTTTCATTAGAAGCTTGTTCAAGATAATTGCATTAGAGTCTGGTCCACTTTATTGTATATTATCTTTTCTTGTTACTTGTAGTAACCGGTTTGCTAATGTCTGACCAGCATTAGTTTACTTGGTTTATACAAGAGTTTATTTTCAGTGGATTGAGATATTTGTAGTTGAATGGATAGGTTGTTTTAGAAAACCAGACAGCTTATACGTATTCGAGCTGGGCTGGAGTCCTCTCGATGCGTAGCTGGCATGTATACGTATCCTAGTCCTATGTATTTTGGGACTGGCGCGTTACAGAATACTATGAGAATGCATTATTTTTTCACTCTTTGGCTTTATGTGTTCACACCAACAAAGCCTTTATACCAAAATTTTGGGGCCGGCGGAATGAATCCCTTCTTCCATTCGGCTTTGTTGAGGGCCATTTTCTCTATAATGCTAACAAAAGTCGTATCCTTTTTTAACACTTCAAAGTATAAACCATGTTCGTTTAGGGCTACCTCTAGTCCTAGCAACTCCATTAACTACTATATTATCGCTTTTCCTTGGGGAGGATTTGGTGGTCCGCGTTCCACATGTCCAAAGACTCCAAACCATGTAAGACAATTTTCTTTCATTTCATTCTCAGTTGACGCCACCTCTAACTTCCAACAGATGCACTCAATTGGTTTACTGCACTGTAGAGATAAAAAGCAATTCTCTATAGAAATTTTATAATTTACCTCTTCGTCTGCTCTCTTTCTAACCTAGGACATGCGATTGGTTGCCACAGGCTTAAACTGGTTGCAAAAAGGTAGGTCTATCCAACTGCGAACTAGTCCTTTAGGTTGTATAACCTCTTGCTCTCCATTACATTGGTTAAGAAATTTGGCACCATCAAAGACGATTGATATCATCTTACTCTTTGTCTAGATTCATTATAGTCCCAGAGAACCTAAAGGATACACCTTGGTTGCATAAGCTTAAAACTACAAAGTCAACATGTATGTCTACTATCTGCCAACTAGCTGTCTAGTTTTATGGTACGATCCTTTCATAAGCTAGCTCCCTTGGTTAGGAATTTGCCACCAAAAGAGGAATGAGGATTAACGTCAAGTCGACAACCGGTCATAAAAATATTGTCAAATCTTTTATGGAACTTTCCTATGCTCCATAATTAACCCCATTTTCTGATGGGAGAAAACTTGGACGATGATGATGATGATGATGATAGACTATTGATATCAAGTTGACCCCCGGTGATAAGGGTGTGTTAGGTTGATGAGAAAGTGATGGAAAGGAAAGGAAAGGAAAACGTGAACTATAAATTAAGTGCCGGGATACCATTTCTACAGGATCAACTTTTGTTTCCCCTTTCCTTTCCCCATTTTCCCCTTATTTTCCACCAAACCAAACACAATGAAAACTTATCAATTCTTTTATGGAGATTTCTTGTGCTCCATGATCCATCTCAACGCCATATCAATAATGGAAGTAGGCAGATAAATAATTTAAGATTAAAATCTAGAACCCCATAGTACAAGATATTTATCAAATGAAATCTAGAACTAGCTGGAAATTATTTAAGAAAATGAAGGGAATTAGGCAGAGAAATTGTTTCGTAGTTAAATTTATTTGTAAGTTTCCTTATTCTATAACCAATGAGCTTGCTGGCAGGTTCATTTTAATCCTGAAATCATTTTGTACAATTAGGACATATAATCTGCTTTGTTGTTATCTTTTAAGCCTTATGTTTGATTTTATGAGCGGTACACGCACTACCTAACTGGTCATCAGTATGAGGACTACTTACAACTTACCGAATCTAAAACACACAACAATAGTTGATGTCAACAATTAAATTTTTTTGCTTACAAGCATGCATTAACCAAAATCAAGCAGAGAGAATAGGTTAATTACTTTGACAAGTGGGCATTGATAAAGCATCATCTGGAGGAAAGTAAGAATAAAAGGTATAATCATGTAAATGTCCCATTCATAGTTGTTAACGGCACAAGGCGCAAAGGCTTCCTAGCGCCTCGACGCAAGGCGCAGCTCATGGCACGCACCTTTTTTTTAATTTGGGGGGATTTTTGCACAAAAAAAGGAAAAACCCATTTATTCTACATTTTACATTTTAAAATAATCAAATTGAATTAACATAGAACAATATATGCTTTAATCAAAATAAAGGGAAATTTTAGGGTTTCAATAGATGAATTAATTTCCACTTGTAAAAGGAAACTGGATTCAAAAATTGTTATCCCACGTGAAAGACATTGATGCCTTTTACTAACAATTTAATAGAATGTGCATATTGTATATATAAATAGGAGATTATATGGTTGTATTTGAAAATAAGTGTTGGAAAGAAATTAAAAGTTGGGAAGGGCGTACGATCATGCGTATTATGTGGTACAAAATAGAAGAGTATACGATTGTATTTGAAAATAAGTGTTGGAATTTTTTTAAAAAAAGTTTAGAAGGGGCATCCACCGCCTCTACAAAATGGAAGGAACGTACAAAATTTCCCCATTTGAAAGACAATATCAAAAGTTATCATATTCTATTTTATTTTTATTTTGAAATCTCGGTTAAATCTTGGAACAAGTTTTGAAAGCAAAATTTTGAAAACAAATATGGAAGGTCTCTCGCATAAACTGCTGCTTCTACTCCTTTTTAAAAGCTACAACAATCCCAAACCGAGCCCAAGGAGTCCCTTGCCAAACTTGATCATAGTAAACCCCGACATAGAAGTACACAACAGGATTTGATGAGAATTAGAATATACCGACTTTAGAAGTTCTTTGATTTTTTTTTCCATTTCCAGGATTTTCCAATAGTTCACCCGTCCAGGTCTTATTCTTGATATTGAGAAAATTATTAAGCTTCTATTTGTCCTAATGATTTCCATTTATATGAAAATAACAAGATATTATTTGATTTCCTCGGGTTCTGAACATAAGCTAAGAAAAAGATATTAATAATGTATATATATGACAAATTTTGATGCGAAGTTCATGAGTCGCAATTGTCATTCCAACTTTACCATTTTTTTCTGTTGTTCTTCAAGAAGAAATCCTCTTATATATATTTTTTCAACTTGTTGTAATACCAAATCATAACACTTCGAAAGAAATTCAAATGCAGAAATTTTTTTTAAAAAAAAACTCCAGAACAACAAATAAATCTTTAGAAAAAGAAGGGAAGATAATGATGTGGGCCCACCTATCATTAAATAGTCATTTTCCTATTTTAGTAAGGAAGGATTATTTTGGTCTTTCACCAATAATAACCCTTCCTTAATAAGTCATTGTCCTATTTTAGTCAGGAAGGATTATTTTGGTCTTTCACCAATAATAACCCTTCCTTAATTAAGCCTTTGTTTTTCCCTATATAAACTAGGGTTAGCCATCTTTTATTTTTCATGCTTGTATTGAGAAGAAACTCTCAAGTATCAATAAGAAGGATTTAGACTTTGTCCGTCCACCAAAGTTGAGAGTTTGTTCTTTTCTCACAAAAAGATCATTATCTTTCTCTGTTTCTCTTTTCTACAAATCTTTTGTGAATCGAATAGGTCGATTCACATCAATTGGTATCAGAGCCGAGGTACGAAGCATGCGGGAGGAGATGACGTCGATTCCGGCAATGATGAAGTTGTTGCAAAACATCTCGAACAAGATCAATGGCGGCGAAGCGGAGGCGGCAACAACCCAAACCCTAGGCGACCAACTAGGGTTTGTTCATACGGAGGGGAAAGCGACCGACGACCACGGAGGACCGGCCGACGGGAGCTGGCCCGCACCCGCCATCGCCGCCGCGCCGCCGGGCGGGGCCCTGGCGGCCGGCGACCCTCGTCGGACAGCGGCCGAAGGCCGCGGGAGCGTCGCCGCCAACCGCGCGAGCCCGGGCGGGGCCGCTGCTGTTGGGGGCGGTCGCTGGCCGGCCCACGACCGCCACCCCTGGCCGGTCGGCGCCAGAGGAGCCGCCGGCGAGCGGCCGTGGCCGGACGTCGTCGATCCGTACGGTCCCGGCGGACCGGTTCCACATTCGGGAGAAGCCCTAGGGCTTGGGGCCCCCTACGGGGGTCGGACGATGACAGCGAACTACGGAGATCGGTTCGCGGGTCCGGGAAGGGGCTTGGCGGGAGTTCCGGCTTGGACGGGAGGAGCGGAACCGCCAGGAGGAGCGAGGCACGCCGGAGGCAACAATTTCTTTGGGGGAACGGCGGATCCCGCCAACTTCCAGAGAGGGGACCTGCCCCCACGATGACCACCACGGACGAGGGCAGTCGGTGACTACAGGGGTCCGGTGGAGGAGTGGGGTGAGCAGGTCTGGGCTGACGAGCGGTATGAGGAGATTGACAGAGGCCCGTACGAGACCCAGCGGAGAGATACACACCGCTGGGAAGGAGGACGAGGCAGGGATGATATGCAGCACGGTGACCTTAGCGCGGATCGCCGGCTGAAGAAACTGAAGCTACCCACGTTCGAGGGTGAGAACCCGGACGAGTGGATTTTTCGGACGGAGCGCTATTTTGAGATCATGGAGCTGACCGAGGCAGAGGTCCTCAGATGCATCGGAATCTATTTCGAGGGCCAGGCCCTGGCGTGGTATCGGTGGAGATCGGCGAGGACCCCGTTCAGCAGCTGGGCGGAGCTGACGGGATACATTTTAGACCGCTTCCAGGAGACGGCTTCGGGTGATTTCTACGAGCAGTGGTCGTCGCTACGACAGGAGGGGACGGTTCAAAATTTCGTCGCGAAGTTCGAATTACTATCTGGACGCGTTCGAGGGGTGTCGGACGAGTTACAGATAGGTATGTTTATGAAGGGTTTAAAGCCCTCCATACGAGCGGAGCTCAGGCTGCAGAGTCCGCGGTGCTTAGAAGATCTCCTCCGCCTGGCCCACAAGGCAGAGGAGAAATTGGCGGAAGAAAAGCACCTTAAAGACGCTTGGGGAGCATCGGGACAGCACAGTCAGACGGGCCTAGTAATTCCACGACCAGCAGCGGAGGCTCAGGCACCAATACCACCTAGACCCGCAGGCGGGACAGGGGGCTCCATAGTACCGGGGAGGCGCCTGTCGGATGCTGACATGAAGGCGAGAAGAGCAGCTGGCTTGTGCTTCAGATGCGACGAGAGGTTCACTCCCGGTCATCGATGTGCGAGCAAGTTGCTGCAGATCGTAATCTTGCCCGACGAGGAGGAGGATCCGACGGAGGAAGAGGCCGCTATAGCAACAGACGCAGTTTCCAGATTTCCACCTTGAGGACAAGGTGGCTCTTTTAGGGGGCGGTATTGATGTGGGCCCACCTATCATTAAATAGTCATTTTCCTATTTTAGTAAGGAAGGATTATTTTGGTCTTTCACCAATAATAACCCTTCCTTAATAAGTCATTGTCCTATTTTAGTCAGAAAGGATTATTTTGGTCTTTCACCAATAATAACCCTTCCTTAATTAAGCCTTTGTTTTTCCCTATATAAACTAGGGTTAGCCATCTTTTATTTTCCATGCTTGTATTGAGAAGAAACTCTCAAGTATCAATAAGAAGGATTTAGACTTTGTCCGTCCACCAAAGTTGGGAGTTTGTTCTTTTCTCACAAAAAGATCATTATCTTTCTCTGTTTCTCTTTTCTACAAATCTTTTGTGAATCGAATAGGTCGATTCACATCAGATAACCAAATGGCGCTCCTTTTCTGCCCCTTGCATCTAAACCCAAACCTTAAAGGCACACGCCATATGAGCGCCCATCGAGAATCGCCTTGCCATAAGCATTTGAGGCGCTAGATGTGCACCACGTCAGGCGTGCGCCTCAGCGCCTTTGACAACTATGGTCCCAGTGTGATCAATGTATCTATAAGTAATTAACCCAAGTGATCAATAGTGATCAGTTACCTGTTCAAACTTAAAAGTTGGAGAAAGGAAGTATTTGGACTCATCAAACTCCCTGACCGGTATATCCACTGGTCCTCTAGAATATGATCCATCCTGCAAAATAAGACAAGTAAATGACAAGAAAATATGGAATTACTATGATATAAAATACTGTGAATTAAGGACAAGTCAACAGCGAGCAAATATTATAGGTCTCCGCAGAAAATGGTTTTACAGTATAAATTATTGGTAGATAAAAGAGTATACTGAAAAGGAAACAAACTTATTCATTCTAGCTTAATAAATATGGTATACAGAAAGCTCTTAAGGGTAACTAGTTCCAAGTCATCCTATCGTCCATTGCACTCCTGTCTTGCAAATATGTCAGGGATGGTTGAGTGCATCTCAACGGTGAGGGTAATGAACGTCTCATGGCCGTGAAGGAGACTAAATAGTAAATACCACCCTAGGAGTAAGGATGCTATCTCAGGCCTTTGTTAACTTCTACCAGATATTCCTTTCTCCCAGTATATTTTCAAGTCCCAACAGTCAAATCAATAATCAATAGACAAAACCCTTTATGCCTGATGAAAATTTAGAAGCAAGTATCTTGATATTATAAAATTTAATCTAACCGTAGTTCGGCAAGCTACTGAGAGACTACAGGTTCCCTTCAGCTTGAGAAAGTTATGCCAATAGTTTTTGTCAAAGTTACCATGCCAGATATGGTAACCAAGCAACATCAAACAAGGACCACTGGTTATGAGGCCTCACACCCTTCTTTATACTACTACTTCTCCATTACTACTTAGAGAGCACGTGTTGAGTGTGCAGATAGTTCAATGAGAATATGTTTAGTTATTAATTATGGTATCAATTATCAATTTATATATATATATATATTGGGTAAAGTGCATTTAAACCATCCTTAGATGTCACGAAATGCAAATAAAGACTCGCTGATCCGAAAAAGACAGTTAGTTACGAAAATGCTCAAATTACCCCCCGCTGTTAAAATCCGTTAAAAAACGTCTTAAAGACGATTTTGCCCCTCCCCTCTCCCCCCCCCTCTCTCTCTCCGGTGGTGGGGGGCGGGTCCGGGGGAGGGGGGGGGGAGGCGATGGCTGGCGGAGGAGGGGGGGAGGGGTTCGGGGGGCGGGTCGCCGGCGGAGGGAGGAGGGGGGGGGGGAGGAGGACGGTGGACGGGTCGCCGACGGAGGGAGGAGGGGGGGGGGGGGAGGGGGTCGGAGGGCGGGTTGCCGGCGGAGGGAGGAAGGGGGGTGTAGTCGGGGATGACCGGCGGAGGGAGGAGGGGGGGGTGGTCGGGGATGACCGGTGGAGGGAGGAGGGTGGGTCGCGGTCGGGTCGCCGGCGGAGGGGAGGAAGGGGGGGGGGTTAGGGGCTGGTAGGGAAGGGTGGGGGGGTAGTTTAGGTAGTTTCTAATTTTTTTTTATTTTTTTTAAGACTTAACGGCCATTTAACGGATAAGGGCCATTCTAAACAAAACAGTTTTTTTGGAGGTGCAAACTGCTTAAGTTTTCTAAGAGGTCTTATTTTGCAAACGAGGCAACTCTAGGGAGGGTTTAAATGCACTTTACCCATATATATATATATATATATATATATATATATATATATATATATATATATATATATATATATATATATATATATATATCAACTTCGATAGTATAGTTTAACCAAAAGAAATCTTTTTCGTAATAATTTTTATCATGCCTCAATACGTTTTAGTTCAACATAGCATAACCATATTCACACAAAAAAATGAGAAGAAAAAGGTGGTAGAAAGTTGATTTGAATGAACATGGCAATTATCTGATGCTTATGGTTATGTAGAGTTATTTGTCAAATGAATATCCTTTTCTGTTAGTCAAATAAAATTAGAAAAAATTAGCAAAAGTTTAAAAAAGTTAGAAGACTAAGTTTTCGTTAAGGGTATCTAATTGTTTTTAAAATTATGCTGCAATTAATTCTGCTTTTTTCTAGTTTCGATGAGGTACATGGCTCTTTAAGACAACTACTATGGTAGGGTCCGCATAAATGTGTTTAACTGTCCTTTATTATTATTTCTTTGAAATTACGATACATATACGAATGGAATTATCTCTTGGAAAATATTTTGTGAAAAGATGTGCTTATCAAAATGATGATCAGAATTTAAAAGGACACGATGTTTTATCATTATGTTCTAATTTTTTTGTTAATATATATATATATATATCCTGGAAGGATGTTTGTATGTCGGGTGGGAACAAGAGCCCGATGTCGATGGAGTATGTGCCACCGATGCAGGTAGGAGGAGGCCTCCGTGCATATTTCCCAGCAGAGGAGATTGCTGAGGTCACGGACTTCTAGAAGAACACGCTTGTGATGTATGTGTTGGGAAGTAAACCGTTTTACGGGCAGATACGGGAATATGCAGAGAGGGTATGGCGTCCCAAGGGGAGCATGGAGTTCTTCTCCCGTGAGAATGAGTTTTACTTTGTGAAATTCGGCTTGGAGGAGGATGTGTCCAGGATTATTCAAGGAGGGCCCTGGTCCTTTGACGGACGGCTCATTATACTGAAAGAGTGGACACCGGAGTTGAGATGTGAGAAGGAGGTGCTGAATGCGATTCCCGTCTGGATTCGCTTTTCCGAGTTCCCGGTGAAATACTGGAGCATCCCTCTGCTAATGAGATTAGCTAGCTTGGTCGGTAAGCCGATCAAGGCGGATGAGGCTACGGCTTTCCGTACCAGACTGATGTGCGCCAGGGTATTTATAGAGAAAGGCTGGGAGGGAGCTCCCGAGTATTCTCGAGTATCAAGTGGCGTCCGGGGAGGTTCTGACTCCGGTCGTGGAGTATGATTGGGTTCCCCCAATGTGTTTCCTCTGTGAGTGCTTTGGTCACTCCTCTAGTGCTTGCCTGACTAGAGGGACGGAGACTGCTAGGTCCTCGGCAGCGCAGATGGAGGTAGGTGAGCCAGAGTTGGCGCCCAGTCCCATCACCGGAGTGGCGTCGACAGTCAGGCTGACGGAGGAGGACTCTCTGATGGAGGGGGCCAGGAGGTCAGAGACTGACATCCCGGCGAGACATGAGGGTTCTCAGGGCACGATAGTCCCGTTCAGGCCCCAGCGGAGTATGGTGACCAGGGGTATGAGTTCCCTGGATAGCAGACAGGATGAGATGGAGACTTCTATGGTGGAAAAGGTCTATAGCAGGAAAATGCATGCCCCGTCCCCACGGAAAGATGTGCTCCAGCCTGGGGGGCTCGATGATCAGACCGTGGCCAACCCAGATTGGACCTTGACACTTTCCAGGATTCAGGCCCATCTTGCACCCTCCTCGGGGACGGGGTTGGGGGAGGATATAGATCTGACGGACGGGACACTTCCCTCGGGTGTTAGTCCAGATGGAGTACAGGGGGACCCCACGTTAATTAATTAATGTCGGTCCTTGCCTGGAACATTCGTGGAGGGTGTTCCTTGGGGAGATGGAGGTAGATTAGTGGTGTTCTGAAGAGGGAGAAGTGTGACATTTCTATTCTCCTTGAGATGAAGATTAGAGGGGCAACTATGCTATCTCGCAGGACTTCTGGAAACTAGGCGCAAACTCACAACCTGGATCTCTGTGATATGGCTAGAATCTGGGTTCGGTGGAACAGAGATAGTTGGGAGGGGAAACATGTTCTGATGACAGAGCAGCTTATTGGCATATCCTTTATAAACAAAGGAGGATTCCACTTCATTCTTGGCGCAGTTTATGGGCACAATGATAGGCGACTTCGTGATACCTTGTGGGAGGACATTGTTCGCATAGGACGTATGGCGGAACACCTGCATCTCCCCATGCTGCTTATGGGAGACTTCAATGCCATGCTACATCGACAATAGAAGGTGGGAGGTCGTCTGGTGTCGGATACGATCTTATACGACTTCCAGAGGTGTCTCCTCTTGTTTGGACTGAGGGGACTGGAGAGAGCAGGACACATCTGGACCTGGCACAATAAGGCGGTTCATAACAGGATCGCCTGTCAGCTTGATAGGGCTTTGGAAAATAGCGAATGGTTTCGATATTTCCCGAATTCCATGGCGGAAGGGCTAGCGGCAGGGACCAGCGATCACTCCCCTATCCGGGTAGGACTCTCTGAGAGGCCCACTTGGAAGACTCGGCCATTCCGGTACAACAATGGCTGGTACCTTTCTGCGGGATATGAGGAGGTTGTTATGGGAGGGCTGCAGTATACTCGGGAGGACACTGCTCAGTTTCGCATGGTTCACAAACTCAAACAGGTCAAGAGAGCTATTCGGAATTGGGTGAAGAAAATGCCGCGGTCTTCCCTGGAGGAAAAGGAGGTCGAGCTTCGAGAGGTACAGGAAGCTTTGCAGACTGACATGCTGAGCGAAGAGTTGGCGGCTAGGGAGAGGGACCTGATTGCGGAGGTCAACACCATGAGGCTCCAGCATGAGATTAGTGCGGCCCATAGGGCCAAGTGTTCATGGCTCAAGGATGGGGATCGCTGCACCAAGTTCTTCTACGATGTGATCCGTGCCAGACAGCACCGGAACAGCATCCCCAGGCTGCTAAATGGCGAGGGCAGACTTGTTGGAGACCCAGTAGAGATTCAGGAGGAGGCAGTCAGGTTCTATTCTGACTTATATCAGCAGACTGATTATCCCATCACGTTCCCAGGTCTTGTCACGAAGAGGCTGGTGACGCACCATGGAAATAGTTTGTTGTTGGCCCCTGTGAGACTAGAGGAGGTGGAGGCTATTGTGATGAAGGCAAATCCTAATAAGGCTCCGGGGCCTGACGGCTTCTCTTGTGGTTTCTTTAGGCGTCACTGGGGTGAGCTAAAGTTCTCCGTCATGGGGGCGGTGCAGGAGTTTTTCTTGGAAGGAAAGCTGTTGAAGGAGCTGAATCACACATTCTTGACCTTGGTTCCGAAGAAGGAGGGCGCGACATCCCTCGCCGACTTCAGGCCTATTGCGTGTTGTAATTATCTATACAAGATAATTACTCACCTCATGTGTCGACGTATGGAGGGAATTATGCAGGACTTGGTGTCTCGGAATCAAGTGGCTTTCATCAAGGGGCGCTCGATTGCTGAGCACAGTCTTCTTGCACATGAGATGGTGAGAGATTTCAACAAGCCGGAGGAAATGAAGGCCTGTGTGAAGCTAGATTTGCGAAAAGCTTATGACATGGTCAACAGGGACCTCATTTGCTACCTTATGCTTGCTATAGGGTTTGATGAGAGATGGGTGACGAGGGTGAGGAAGTGCATTTGCTCCCCCACATTTTCGGTCCAAGGTACTCCATATGGATGCTTCAAGAGCAACAGGGGACTGCGGCAGGGGGATCCTCTTTTCCCGTACCTGTTCACTCTAGTGATGGAGTACTTCACTTGTATGATGGACCTGGCTGTGCATAGTAGGAAGATTGTCCCTTTTCAGGCTGGTCAAGCCGGTGACGTCTCACTTGATCTATGCTGACGACCTCTTGGTATTCCTGCATCCATCTATGAGGGGGATGAGGGCACTTTCAGATATTATGGAGGAGTTTGGGAGGTTGTCCGGTCTTCAGCTGAATAGGGAGAAGAGCAGGGTTTATTTCAGCTCTCAGTGCACCCTCAAGGAGGAACGGACCCTTGCTCTGGGAGTGGAGAAAGGAGAGTTACCGGTGAAGTATCAGGGGGTTCCGTTGACGGTCAATTACGCTAGGGATCAGGATTGTCACAGCCTAGTGGATTTTGCCCAAAGGAGAGTGGAAGGCTGGCAGGCAGCTGGACTGTCTTTGGGTGGCCGTATTGAGCTGGTGAGATCTGTTATCTCTGGCATCGCTATGTTCTTGTTGCAGTCGAATCAGATTTCAGTAGCTACCATAAGGAAGGTGGAGTCCATTTGTGCTCATTTCATCTGGAGAGGAGGTATGCATGCTATCGCTTGGGAACAACTCTGTCAGACCCGGGAGGAAGGAGTGGGGTTGCGACCTCTTCGGACGGTTAGGGAGGCATCTGGGATGAGGATGGCGTGGCAGTTCATCAAGGGAGGTTCCCTTTGGGCAGAGTGGCTGGCTAGCAGATATGTGCGGCGGGCAAATTTCTGGACATGCAGGATTGATAACAATTTTTCGGTCTCATTTAAGGCTATCCTTAGGTGCAGACCGGTTCTACAGTCCGTTATATGCAGGATTATGAAAGATGGGACCAACATTGATCTCTGGCTAGACCCATGGATGGGTAATGATTCCCTTCTGGAGATCTTGGGTGCACAGATGGACAGAGAGGCGAGCAGGGGGGTGAAATGTAGTCGGATCATCATTGATGGGAGCTGGAGGCCTGAGGAGTATCCATTTACGGCTCAGTTTGGAGAGGCGATTCGTCAGATGACTATTGATACTAGCCAGCCTGCGGACTCCTGGTGATGGGTTGGCCCTGGTTCAGTTGGAGGGTCAGGGATATTCAGTTTTAAAAGTTGCTACAATCTGGTTCGGACTCCACACGACAGGATTGCGGAGTATGACTTTATCTGGGGAAAGGGGATTGCTCGCAAAATGCAGCTTTGTTCATACAGACTCCTTCTAGGCAGGTTGATGACACAGGACAGACTTCTCAGGTTTGGGATGCAGATTCCAGACCCGAAGTGTGTACTCTGTACGGGTGACACGAAATCTATGGGCCATCTATTCTTTGAGTGTCCGATGACTTGGCATATTTGGTCTGAGCAGTGCATGCGATCGATGGGTGGAGTCGGCAGTGCCAGAGATATACGGGGGATCCTCAGCTGGATCAGAGATCGCCGAGGCATGGACCCTGGTTGGGACAAGATTGCTAGAGTTAGACTTGCAGCATCAGTTTGGCATGTCTGGAGGGAGCGCAACAGGCGTATCTTTGAGGGACTGGCTACTCCGCCAGTAGGAATTCTACATAATATAGAATTCGATGCATCTGTAATGGCCCCTTAACTGGGGAGGGAGAGATGTGAGAATAGTGTATTGTAATACCTTTACTGCGATTTGCGTGGAATAAAATTTACCTTTATTCCAAATATATATATATATATATATATATATATATATATATATATATATATATATATATATATATATCAGTCTTGGGATTAGTAGGAACTAACATGGCACAAATACAAATAAAATGACATGATAAAAATGCTGAAAATATTTTTCACAATTGTTGAGGTCATCAAGTATCTCTACAAGAATTTATGGACGATAAGGTGCAGAAAGTGTTATTCTAGCGTGATACAGCTGCAATGCAATAAAAAATTATTTCAAACCAATTTGAATGGTGTTATATTATTTTATTTCATTTTGTGGCATGATTTTATCCATGTGAACTGAATAGATATGACCCCAAAAATTGTAAAAGAAATAGGCACTCGTACCTAATTTTGGACTAAGGAATTTTATCTATGTAGAATTTAATAGATAAGAAAACATAAACTTACAAAATTAATAGGTGCTCGTACCTAATTTACTTAATTAGGGGAGGAAAGTTATTGTACAAGAACAGTGAACGTGTGTGCTCTCTATCTCGAGTAGTTAGTGGGTCCCATTCAAATAGAAAAAAAAATTAATGGAAAGGATGGGACCAAATGGTAAGAGAAAGCATCAACTTGGACGTGGGTGATTGTGAGCCATATCTGAAAATTTAAGGACCTAGCATTATTTGTAATTGGGAGGGATGAATAACTGACATTTATAGGGGCTTTTCGAAATTTCAAATGTTGGATATGCATGTATGTTCTTTTCCTGTGCACAGGACCCACCCGAGTAGAAAATTCGTGTGTAGGTGGCAGTATATGGGGGTGGATTTTTGTTGGAATAAGGTGTAGGTGGTGTAGGAGGCAGATAGTGATAGGGTGTAAGTGGTGTAGAAATAGATAAATCGGATAACTGGTGGCCAAAAAACCAGATCCTCCTCTGCCCAGAAAAGGGTTATTTCAATATCTGTCAAAAACAGTATACAGACAGTTAAAGTAATTTCACTTGAAGACTTGAATTTTGCACTATGTACACTTTAATACCATGACCTTTTGTTCACAAAGATACCTTGAACTTTAAAAGTGATTTCAGTTTGCTACCCAACGACGGTCTACCATCAGACTCAACATATTTAGGACAATGCTACCTGTAAAAATAATCATTTACATCCTAAACCCTAACCCGCGAATCTACCATCTGTCTCAACAGATTTAGGTCAACCCTATCAGTAAAAATCAAAAGTACATCCCTAAACAACATCTTCTTCCTCATTTCTCTGCCCTGAACCATAAACAGCCAACACCATTTTCTAAAACCTAACCCACCACCACCTTCTTCCCCATCCCTACCCTATCCCACCAGCATCTTCCTCCTCCCTAAACCCTAATACTCCATCACCTTCCTCCTCGTTGTCCCGCCGCTGACCTGTCTCTCCTCCACACTATGCTAACCAGCCCCCATCACCTCCTGGAGATGGCTAGAAGAGGCAAAGGAATAAAAGTGACGAGGTTACAACTGCTATGTTCTGTTGACAATTTCATGGTTTTTAAGGAATTAAAATGATAAAGAAATACTTAAGATATCATTGTGAAAAAAAGGCCGTGATAGTAAAGTGAACATATTGCAAAGTTCAAGGTATTTGAATGAAAATTATCCGGAAATCTATGAAATTCTCCCAACTTTTAGGGGCTCAACATCTCCTTGTTATTGTCTTTGGTTTTATCTACCTATTCTACTAAAATGACATTATATATAATCAATCAATTTAGTAGTGCACCATTATTGTCCCTTCATTTAGTTTCTAGATTAATTTCTGCAACATAATTAGCATCATTGACAACAGTATACTTTAATTCCCGAACTAATGCTATTCACATAGTGTAAAAATATGCAGATACTGGCCATATAAAACGCTAAGATACTCCTAGTGTAAAACGTGCAGTAAACTATAAGGCAGAGCCACATATTCAATAAGACAATCCCTCAAAAGGTCTGGAATAAGTTGCAAATTTGCAATACAAAACAGTTTGGAAATAAATATTGGATTTGGTACCTCTAAATAGGATAGACATTTGCAAGATGGTTCTAAAACATGTATCTAGAAAAGTGTGTCTCAATGACATAAAGACTCCAGCTAATATATGGTCTGGTAGGATTAACGACTCGATATGCAAGTGTTGTTCCTTAGTGTCACACCAAGTAATGCTCTCACAATTTGCATATATAAAGCACTTCAGAGATATTCAATTTGGTAATGATAAAATAGGATAGAATTAGCAATAATATTTTAGGTTCAGAAACACGCTAACTTGGCAGGATTATATTCACATTTATATCTGAAAGCAGAGGGCATGCATCTGCATAGATTTCTCACCTCAAAAAAGACAAGGCCAGGATCCATAAACATTGAATCTTCATCCAACACGTCAGTCTTTGTAAAGTCAAATGACTCATAACTAGGCAAATCAAGAGACATATGACTTGCGTCAGAAGTTCCCTTCTCAGAATCAAATCTATCTTTATCATTGTCTCCACGACCTTCTTTAAAGTGTCGGCGTTTTTCTCCCAAAGGATTAAAAGCTACCCAATTCGTCTTCCGTTGGATTGAGGGGCGAAGGTCTTCAGATGGTGCCCTCTCAATGCGGGAAAGTGTATAGCAATCATAAAGATTTTCATTTTTGCTCCCTACTCCCAGTGGCTCCATTTCTGCAGTGAATGGTGAAAATACTGCCCCCACACCCTTCCATATCCCACTCAAGCTACTAGCAAAGGTATTCCATGATGGTTTGATAACAGGTTCCTGTAGAATGAAAATCCACGAATTAGACCATGTAACTCAGTAATATATATATATATATATATATATATATATATATATATATATATAACAGGGATTTGTAGGGAGACAGATGCAGCTTTAGTCATAGAAATATACACTTATTCAATACTGATAATATTGAATGCCAATCTAAATTCAGATGATAAGGAAAAAAAACATTTAGCATATGTTAGTTGTCCTAATGTAAGAGAGGAGGCGGCCCTTAACAGAGCTGAATGTGGACAGCCAACCACAAATTTAGGTTAAGGGTTATGCTCTTGTTCTGTATTCAATTCCAGACCAAAAAATTAGATATAATAAAACTAAAGAAAGAGACTGACAAATAAAAACAGAAAGGTTGTCTCTCACATAATAGGAGAAACTTAAGACTCTCAAAGCCCCTACAAACCTATATGAATAAACCTATTAACAGGATAAAGCAACCAATCGAGTGAGTTAGGCTGCCCAATAACCTTCTGCAACCAAAGGTCCCAAAGGCATCACTTAGCCTGAGATTGCAAGTTCGCTCCGTTTGTTTTATCCCAATAACTTTGGCCCTGGTGTCCCAAAAGCCCCAACACAAGTTGCTTAAACCAGCCGTCTTGGGTGGTTGACCACATTGTTGTTCTCGGTACAAAGCTATCATGACAACCACAACACCTTTTTCAGTCTGTTAGAAATGACGCCAATAGGTTATAAAGTTGTTAGTACTCGAAAATCTTCCAGCAATATTATGATGCTCAAACTCAAACCCATTCAAACCACTTATGCAATAGTGTACTCTCTTCAGCATCAAAAGTGAACTCGTTCGTTGTTGTCGTCCAAGCTTCTCCCATCATAATGGAGTCAGGTATGAATAATAAGAAAGTTCCATTAAAAAATTTGAAAGATTTTATGACCGGTTGCCTATGTGACGTTAACCTCCTATGTTGGTGCCAAATTCCTAGCCACTATAACTGAGCATGAGAGTCGGTGCCATACAACCTAGGAGGCCAGTTGGCGGGTAGGTAGACTACCTTTGTTTGGATATGTAGTTTAAGCTCATGAAACCAAGAAGCACCCTCCATGTTCCCCTTGGTTATAAAGAATATAGACGAAGAGATAAAGACAGATAGAATTTGCTACATGCAATTGCATTCATCTCTACAACACATTAAGCAAGAGTGAAAAAGAATGACAATCCCATAGTGAACTCAGTAGTACATCAAAACAGCTGAGTAAAATCCTGATATTTCATCCGGATTTACCAGCTCTTGAAATTCTTCCCCCCAAAAATTTCTAGCTAGCCAAAACATCACGAGGAGTCTTGGGTATTGCATGTTCAGGAAGTTTCAAGTTTAAGTCATATGACTAGCGTACTGTTATTTAGGGTTGCAATATGACACAATAACCCACTGTTCTGACCCCAAAACAAACCCAAATTTCCTGCTTTGGGTACATATTTCCAACCCGATAATATCTTTGGCTGGCTTTTGGTATAAAGTATAATACTTGTGGTCAGGTATGAATCAAGGGTCGGAATTTGCGCTCAAGAGTCGAGCAGCCAATCCTCCTTCTTAGGACTTTTTAGGCGGGTTTGGGTTGATCAGGTTGAAAGCCTTTGTTTTTACCATTTTTGTAAGACCTTGTTTGTTTTTTTTTGACATAATGGCTCACCAGGTTGAAAGCAAAGGTTCACAATACCTATCAACACTGATACGTATTGATTGTATCATATTGTTCTGCTATATCCAATCCATTAACCTGATGGTACCAGACAACAAGGTTGTAGAAGTCACTAGGCGGGAGTCCGACGGGCACCGGGTGCCTAGCCCCGCCTAATTCTAGGTGGTCCACAAAAAAGTGTTCCAAAAAAGATTTGCTAAAAATTATCCATAAACCCCAAATAAACTGGTTGTCGAGCGCCGAGCATGCATTGGATGCCTACCGCCTAGGCATCGACTAATCCCAATTTTTAGAACAATGCGAGATGATACCAAAATTGCGGGCTCTCTTCCCCGGTCAATAGAGGAAAAAAATTGAAAAAATAAGTATGACAAAAACAATGTCAACATACTAATCGATCGTGTTGAAGATCAACGTCTAACAATGTGTCAATAAAGTACCTTCTCAACGCAATTTAACCATCATCATTTGTTTAAGTTGTATACTATATATTCACGATGTTCACATCTCAATATAATTCCATTCAGAATTATCTATTGTGGAGGTACTTTGTCTACTAGTCCCATTCAAATTCAATGGAAGACGGGAAAAAAATCTAATTATCATAAATGTATCAAATATTCTAGTTTTTTAAAATATATTTTTAATATTTTTTGGTTTCCATAACCAAGAATTGTGAAACACTAATCTAAATCCAATGGAAAAACCATTGAATTTTAAGAAAATAACCTTCTTTACTCAACCAAAACCTGATTGTCAATTATACTATGGATATATCTATGTCCCTATATTGTCACATGCGACACCTATGCGGCCTAGGCGTGCAAGCTAGAGAGGGCTCGCCTAGA
This sequence comes from Iris pallida, assembly GCA_029216955.1. NCBI lineage: Eukaryota > Viridiplantae > Streptophyta > Magnoliopsida > Asparagales > Iridaceae > Iris > Iris pallida. Next base: position 4,206 of record JANAVB010026124.1, on the reverse strand, counting down.
CCTGGAAAAAAAAAATCTGGGTGAGACAATGCTCGCCTAGGCGCCTGCCCAGGGTCGCCGGAGGGGGAAAAAGATGGTTTAGTCGGTATTCTTCAGTTTTTCCTTCAGTTTTTTGCTTATGCTGCTCCTGATTACCTATGATTGATGGTGTTGCTTCTTCTTCTTCTTCTTCTTCTTCTTCTTCTTCAATTTTTGCTGCAACTGCTTCATCTGTTTCTTCTGTTTTTTGTTGTTGCTTCTTTTTTGTTGTTGCACTCTATGGTTCGTCTTTTTGTTGCTTTTTCAATTTCTTCTTCTTCTAATTATGTTGCAAGCTTCTGTTGTTTCTGGTTTTTTTTTAAACTTCAGTTTCTTCAAAAAACCAATTGCAGATTTTTTTTGCAAAAGAGCAATCAAATTCTGGACGGGCGCCTGGGCGAGCCTAAGCGAGGCGGGTTGACTGTCGCCTCGCCTAGCGCCCAGTACAACATAGCTATTTCCAAACTCGAGTACCCATAAGGCTATACTCAATTGATGTGTAACGTACAAATACCAGTGTTCTAAATGGCGGCCAACGGAGGTTGGCAACATAGGCGAATGTGAGGCGGCATAGGCGGACGCCTAGGCGGAGCAATACCTAACAAGATATTTTGGCCAAAAAAGTTTTGTAAGCATTATGGGCCTATGGTTCACTTTTACAAAACTAAAACTTAATAAATCTTCGTTCTACAACTTAGTTATGCATGTAACACCCTTAAAATATGCATATTATGCAACAAAAAAAACAGTGGTAAAATAGTACAAAATGTTCAAAATGTATCGACCACCTACACGACGCCTAGGCGGTTGGCGGACTCTCTCTGCCACGCACCCGCCTACCGCTGTTTAGAACCTTCACAAATACAAATATTCTATTGGATGCATAAATAAGAAATTCTTGGAAAATGATTGAATGTATCCATGGAACCTCATTCACATAAACTCCAAGAGTTCAGTATTGGCCAAAATCGATATTGAAACCGCCGACTCGAAACATACCATGATTAAGTTGAACGAATAGGAAAAAAGTATCAACAAGATGATTAAGTTCTGCCGAACAATGATAATATTACACTATTTCTATAAAATTCCTTATCAATAAAGTGTAACCATTACCTTTTGTTGAAGTTGTATATCTATAAATTCACAACATTCATCCATATTAGTATTATTCCATTCAAAACTATTTATTGTGGTTGCACTGTCTAAAAGGTAAGTAAATAAACAATAGTATACATTGCAAGTGAAATATTATTCCATTTAAAAGTATCAAGAAACGGCATATAATATACTAAATTATGTCTAAATGCATCAAATATTTTATTCTCCGATCCAAAAATGCTGATACCAATACTCATAGAAGGGTCTGAAACCAATACCAATGTTTCGAAACTTGAGAAAAGCTTGGTCACTAGATCTTTTATTTTTCCGGAATTCGTTGATTGCTCCCTACTCATTCACAATGGAAAACTCATGTTCGTTGTAACATTAGTGAAAGAAATGTTGGTCATAAATTTGAAGAGTTTGCTTCTACACATCTTTGAGAAGCAATAAAATAAAAAAGGGGAAATAAGCAATAATCACAATATGGCATGTTAAACACACATATAATTATGCTGACTAGTCCAATTAGCTAGCATACTTTTAGTATTATACCTAAATGAAGAAGAACCCGGAGTGAAATAAGTACCCTTAAAGTTGTAGTTCACAGTAATGCTCAATACCGATAATCGTCAAATTACCCTATTGAAACCAAACGATTGAAGACCACTGAAACCCGTTGAAACTGCCAAGTAAGAAGGATTCAATACTGATTAACTGCAAATGATGCCATAAAGTAAATGAACCTAAACACATAACTGGAAGGGTTTATTTACATCTAAAGTTTATCATTCGTGGTTTATGGTTATTCCTTGTGATTACCAAGACCCATTTACACCCTGCTCACCTGTAAGCACAACATGTCTTGCTATATAAAATGTAATTATACAACTGAAATCTGGAAACATGTCACAACGAGATGGAAAAGCTGTGAGAGAATCATTACTGCGACATTGACTGAGACATGCACAAAAGCAATGTCATTAAAAATTGTTTCTCCACCACAAAAGGTGCACATGTTGTTTAGTACCTTTCTCTTAAGATCAGTGTTACCTCGACATTTAACATGGGTGCCAAATGTCCAATATTCAGATGCTTCCTGTAAAGTTCCAAAAGATGGCACAAGGACAAGTCTACACTACATTAAGGTGTGTGCAAAATTGCAAACATATGTATAACAATCACTTACCATCTCAACCTATTGATCTCTCAAGACAGATTAATTTAGAGTCTTAGACCTTTAATTCAATACAATTTAGATTTCATGTTGTTTGTATTAAACTTCTTATAGTACTAAAGAATGGAGATATCCTCAGGGTTTGATGAATGACATGTTCTTGGAATGTCCTAGAAGTGTTCATAAGTGTCAGGGATGCAAGAACACAAGGACATTCTGTAGGGGTATAATTCAGTCCACATGCCAACAGAGATGAAATCTGAAAGTGTCTGCTTTACTCTGTTACCTGCTGAAGATACATCAATTCCATTATAACCTGTGCATGTTGTTGGTAGCAGTAAATGGAAATAATAACAATCATGGACGAATACCTCAACAAAAGTTAATACCAATTTGTTGTGTTCTTATATCATCACATGAAAACTGGAAATACAGGAACACACAACTTTTTTTAATGAATGTAGTGTGCATGTAGTAGGAGTCGCCATACAAAAAGAGAATGATCACGTAAAGGTGAAAAAAGTGCTGCTCCTATGCCATGACATAGAAACTGGAAATTAAAGACAAAAGAGAACTCCATGAGTTTATACTTTTCAAACAGCACACACACACACACACCCTATTTAGCGCCCATTCCTAGTGAAAATACACAGAGAAGTAGAGAACACAATTATATGAGATTCCCATGAAATAACAGTTCGAAATCAACGGGATTTCTCTAGTCTACTCATAGAGGCGAACAAGTGAATTTGTGAAATGATTTACAATCCCAAACCCTGGAATCTGCTCATTGTTGAAATGAATGTATAGTAAACATTTCTGCTTCATTACCAAAGAGTGAACATCTAAACACTGTAGAAAAACAAGCCAAGACTCACTATGGATAGAACTTAATATAGAGAAGACAGAACAAGAAACAACGGCTGTGTGATTTTGCAGAAATTAGGATGAAACCCCAGTACAATCTGATCCTAGAGCAACTAGCATAGTAGAAATTTCACCTGTAGTTAGGATGTTAGAAAGTCCAAAGAGAGAGTGGACAAGAAAATATTCCAACAAATGCAAGAACACAAGAAAGGACATTATGTAGGGGTATAATTCAGTCCACAACAACAATAAGCATTATGATTAACAAACTGTCAAATTTAATGTGCTGGGATCTTGAACTTGAACAAAACCAGTAGCATGAATTTGAGCCGTAATTAGTAATTTAGTCATTAACCACACAAAATAAAATGAAAGAGAACCTAATCCAATTTAATTTCCAAGACAAATTTTGTTTCCAGAATCAGTGTGGATATCTGAATTAGGCTGAAAAACGGGAAACTACATCTACAAATAACTGTTTAAATACTATTTGGCCTAGGTCAAAACTACAGAAATTGTCAAACCTAATAAAAAAGAAAGAAAAGATTGGAATGAAGCAAAAAAGTAAACTAAAAAAACAACTAATTGCCTACAGGAATAAGGTGTTTTATCTAAAGCATCAGGAGAATTCTAAACGACTTAGTAGCCTCTCTCTTGATCAAGTACTAGTTTGACCCGTGACCAGCAGTTCAATGAACAATCCACCCAAAAGTACTAACCAATACTTAACACTGTTGTAAAAATCCGACTAGTCCCCGACTAGTCGGTAGTCGGCCTTCGCCGACTCAGCTAGCCGACTAGTCCCCGACTAGTCGGTAGTCGGCCTTCGCCGACTCGACTAGGGGACTAGTCGGCAAAAAAATCGGCTCACGCAATAATCGGACCTAGGCGGCTAGTCGGCCGACTAGGCCTCGGTTCCAAAAAAAAGGGACAAAAATATCACAATTCGACCAGAAATTCAGTTCATTCAGAAACCTAAAAGCAACCGACAAAGAAGGAGGAGGAGGAGGAAGAAGAGAAGGAGAAGAAGTTTCAGAAAAGGT
>JANAVB010026123.1:5000-35117 GCA_029216955.1 Iris pallida | reverse complement strand
TACAGAGTCTATCTTATATCAAGCGGACCTTTTCGAAGGCCTGCTCCACCAGTTCCAGTCCGAGCACTTGTCGCTCTCCAACTTCATCCCAGCATATTGGAGAACGACACTTCCTCTCGTAGAGCGCTTCATAAGGAGCCATTTGAATGCTCCACTGATAACTGTTGTTATACACAAACTCCGCAAGCGACAAATGCGTATCCCAACTAGTTTTAAATCGATCGTACACAGACGCATCATATCCTCTAAGATTTGATTTACCCTCCCCGTCTGACGTTTGTCTAGGGGTGGTACGCAGAACTAAAATTTAGTTTGGTCCACTGTCGCTTGCAGGCTCGTCCAAAAATACGATGGGAATCGTCTATCTCTGTCCAAAATTATTGAGGCCGGTACCCCGTGCACTCTAACAATCTCATCGATATAGATTTGTGCTAACCGATCGACGCTCCATCCTACTTTAATTGCGATAAAGTGAGTCGACTTGGTCAATCTATCAACAATAACCCAAATTGCGTCATTCCCCATGGCGTCTTCGAAAATCCTATAATGAAATCCATCGAGATGTTGTCCCACTTCCACTTGGGAATGGCGAGGTTCTGCAGCTCTTCGCCTGGCCTTTGGTGTTCTGCCTTCACTTGCTGACACCCACGCACTGCGATATGAAAGTAGCCACGTCTTTCTTCATGCCATGCCACCAAAAGTTTATGCACAAGTCCTTGCACATCTTGATGCTTCCAGGATGTAACGAGTACTTCCCATAATGTGCCTCCGTCAAATTTTTTTTCTGAGCTCGGCAGTTTCAAGAATACAGAGCCTTCCTTTTAGTCGCATCGTCCCGTCTCCGTCTTCCGCAAAGTCCATCGCCTTCATGTTGAAATCAGCTCGCATCTTCTACAGAAATGAATCGTCCTTCTGTGCGGACTTATTTTGCTAAGCAGCCACGATCCTAACTTCAAGTGAGCTAGGTGCAGGTGTCGATACTCAATTCGGAGTTCGATACCCATCGCTTCAAGATCTCACCGTATTTCATTATTTATGGCCAGTGAGACCATAAACATTCTGCTAAGCACGTCGGCTATAATGTTTCCCTTGTCGGGCGTATACTCGATCGTTAGCTCGTAATCTTTTATGAGTTCGAGCCAACGTCGCTGCCGTATGTTGGGTTCTCGTTGCGTAAACAAGTATTTCAGGTTTTTATGATCTGTGTAGATTCTGTAAGCCACACCATAGAGGTAGTGCCGCCAGAGTTTCAATGCAAACACAATCGTCGCTAATTCTAGGTCATGCATTGGATAGTTTTTTTCGTGCTGCTTTAACTGCTGTGAAGCGTAGGAGATGACTTTATCTCTCTGTATGAGTACGCACCCGAGGCCAGTTCCCGATGCGTCGCTGAATGTCTGAAAGCCTTCTAGACCATCTAAAAGTGCAGGGATTGGAGCTAAGATGAGCCGTTGCTTCAACTCTTGAAAGATGGATTCACAGTCGTCACTCTACTCAAATACTACTCCCTTCTAGGTGAGGTGAGTCAGAGGCGACGCTAGTTTTGAAAAGCTCTGCACGAATCTTCGGCAGTAGCCCGCTAAGCCCAGGAAACTTTAAATATCGCTAGTCGAGGTAGGTCGTTTCCAATCTACCATCGCTTCAATCTTCTTTGGGTCCACCACGACACCTTTGGCAGAGATTACATGTCGAGGAATGTTACAGTACTCATCCAGAACTCGCATTTACTCTGCTTGGCACATAATTTGTTTTCACGCAGAGTATGCAATACCGTCTTCAAGTGTTCCGCATGCTCTTCTCGATTCTTTGAATAGATGAGGATATCTTCGATGAACACGACTACAAATTTATGATTTGGCGTCAAAAAACTCGGTTCATTAGATCCATGAAAGCGGCTGGGGCATTCGTCAAACCGAACGGCATGACTAGGAATTCATAATGACCATATCGAGTGCGAAAGGCTGACTTTGATACGTCGTCGGACTTGATCTTCAACTGATGATAGCCTGATCGAAGATCGATTTTTGAAAATATTAATGCGCCTTGCAGTTGGTCAAACAAGTCGTCAATTCGTGGCAAGGAAAACTTGTTCTGCACGGTCGCCTTGTTGAGTTCCGATAGTCGATGCATAGCCGCATCGATATATCCTTCTTTTTCATAAATAGTACAGGAGCTCCCCATAAAAAGATGCTAGGGCAAATAAATCTGTGGTCTAGCAACTCTTGTAATTGCTCCTTCAGTTCTGATGGCGCCATTCGGTAAGACGCCTTTGATATCGGCCGTGTATTCAGAAAGGTGTCGATGCTGAATTCTATTTCTCGATCCGGCAGCATTTCGGGCATCTCGTTAGGGAAAACGTCAAGGAAATCTACCACAACATCAGTCTGCATTGTGTCTGAAATATCCTTCATCATATCTCGAACAGATGTCAAGTATCCCGCATAGCTGGAACGCAACATATGCCTCACCGAGATTGACGATACAATCATTGCCGTCTTCAAGACCGTACCACACGAATAAGAGAACTCTGTCTCGCCAGGAAGACGAAACACCACTCTCTCTGCGCACTCTGTTGCATGAGAAGCGCCCAACCAATCTATAACCAAGATTATGTCGTACTCTTTGATGTCTAGTACGATGGCATCCTAGGATAGATTTCTTTCCCGATGCAAATGTGACCATCCCTATAAATAAAGTTTGCAGGCATATCGACACCCGATGGAATGCTAACGCTAATGCCCATATCTAGTGATTGCATGATTATTTTATTTTTTGCATAATTAGCAGATATAAAACTACACGTCGTACCCGAATCGAATAGTACTCGAGCAGGTATATTTTTGTAGCATAATATACCTGTTACAATAGTATCGGACACAAATGCCTCGTCCCGAGTTAATGCATAAACTCGTCCTTGAGCTCCATAGCGTTGATTCTGTGTGTTGACGGGCACCGTATTTGTGCCTTACAGTGTAGGCGCTTTATATTGATTCGGAACGTTCTTTGGTGGGTTGTGTTGATTCGGAACATTTTTTGGACAATATGTAACTATATAGCCTACCTCGCCACACTTGTAGCAAGATCTCGTGACGCAATCGCTGGTTCGGTACCCACGCCTACCGCATATGCTGCAGTGTTGTCCGCCATGGCCTCGGTTATCAAATGTATTTAGATTTTTGATACTCCCGATGCCCCGGCGTTAGGATGCTTGTTGAAGTGGTTACGGACGACAGGCACGGCTCTATGAGACATACGGCCAAAGACACGCTCACTATCGAGAGCGGCATCAAAGGATTTACGGTAGGTTCGACACCTTTGATTCATGATGTCCCTTCGCAGTTCGTCATTTAGGCCTTGTTGGAAGCGTTCACACCAAGCTTCCTTCTTGGACAGGAAGGCGCCGATAAACTTTGTCAGTTTCGAGAAGCTCGAGTCATAATCATCAACAGACATATTTTCTTGTCGCAACATCATAAACTCGTCTTTTTTTTTACGACGGACGACACGAGGAACGTACTGCTCAAGAAATGCTTCCTTGAACATTTTTTAGGAAATCGTGGTGTCGGTATCGGCTTCATAGATTTCCTAGCTGCCCACCAGTCGTAAGCCCTCAGTTGTAGCTGTAATACCGCACATGTTACCCTCTGGGACCCTTCAATGCTAAGCAAATTAAATAAGTCTTGAATCTACGCAAGCCACCCCACTATCACATCAGGCTCTGCTCGGCCATTGAATTTAGGTGGGTTCATCTTACGGAACTCCTTTGCTTTGAACAAGGCAGAAGAGTTTATCATTTGTGGTTCAGCTTCTTCCTCGACTTCATGTTGAACATCTTGCCTCTCTTCGGATACCACGACCATTACTTTAGTATTGCCCACCATCTTGTTCACTATCTGAGTCAAGGCGTCCATCTGCTTCTGATGCGCATCAAATTGGGCTTTGATTTTCATCTGAAGCTGTTGCTGCTGCAGATCCATCAACTGTTGCATTTTCTCCATCGTCGTCTCGCTAGGGCTAGAACTTTTTGAGATCGACGTACTATCTACGGTTTGGGTTGTTGTGCCGAGAATGTTCTTATTTTTCTTAGTCATTCCTACAAAACAGAGTAAACCGTTAGTATTTTTCAAAAATATCTACGGGCTTACCTGTATGGAACTTTTATTTCACGCAGCATGTCGACAAGCATTCAATCGAGCAATCGCAAGAACATTCCAATAATGAAACATCTTTCGTAAATCCGAAGAAACATAACTGACGCTCTGATACCAATTTGTTATGCTCCGAGTCTACAAACCGTTCGTCCCCGGTGTTATTATGCCGAATCGATCATCCTTGCTAAGGCGTGATATCGTACGAGTCTGGAATTGCACTCGTACAAGGCAAGAACATTACGTTGATTATTATATTGAAACACCAAGTTGAAACTTCATAAATCACATCAAATTGAGATGTAGTATAGAAAGATAGAAATATGCTTTTCATTCATAGCTTGCAACGAAGTGCTAGTCGTAATTACATTGGATGCCGTTGCGGTTACATTGATTGAAAACAAAAGAAATATACTCGACAAACTGCCTGAACTTGTAGAAGCATAGAAAAGAATAGAAATTTCTATGCGGCCCAAAATCAACATGAAACTTCATGCGGCTCAAAATCCCTGGGAGCTTCATACGGCTCAGAAAGCTTCATGCGGCCCACAAATAGCAGGGAGCCTTATGCGGTTCGAAATTCAGCCTAAGCAGCTAGTCATAATTACTCTGACATAAAGGCGACAGCTCTGACAGAGATGATGGCTCTGACATAAAGACCAGACGTGTTATGCTCCTAAAAAGACGAGAAAATCATCATGACATCCGACACAGTGCATAATTCCAAAGAAGATTCTTTATGCGGATCGCCTATGCGACCTTCATGCGGCTCAGTGATGAGACAACTCTCATGGCTCGGTTATGAAATAACCTTCATGCGGCCCGGTTATGAGACGTCCTTCATGCGGCTAAGTTATGAGACGACCCTCATGCAGCCCGGTCATGAGACACTCTTCATGCGGCTCGACCTTCATGCGGCCCAATCATGAGACACTTCATACAGCTCGGCTATGGGATAGTCCTTCATGCGGCTCAGCCAAAATGCATCATTCATGCAGCTCCCCACAGAGTAGCAGTTGGGACACGTGGCAAAAATTGACCAAGTCTAACAGTTCGGATTTAGTACAACAAACAGATCATGATCAATCTTAACCAATCTCCAGCTGCCCACTTCTCGAGGCACAGTTACAAGAATGTGGCCCAAAATTAGCTACGTGGCTGTACACCTCATTACTCATGAATTCCTATAAATAGCAAGGTGCTATTCCCTTGCACACACACATAGAGAGATATACACACACCCGGGCAGAGAGAGAGAGAGAGAGAGCATTTTCTTTACCGGAGCCGAGGTTACGTTCGATCGTCCAAGGAGTAAGGTAGAGTCGACAACACTTTCCCGAGCCTCTGTCACCCCCCAGAATCTAAAATAAACAATTGTACTTAGATTGCTTTTCTAGGTTTTGTTCCTAGGCTCTTTCTTGTACAAACAAGTTTGTAATTGTGAGTCAAAGTTCAGTCCTCCTATAAAACTGTTCTCTTCTACGACAATCAATAGAAAACGATGGCGACTCTGCTGGAGACTAACTTCTCCACTGCTGAGAAGTTGGTGACGCAATCGAATGCAGCCAAACTCGGCTCCATACAACAGATGCTGGTTGTTCGCTTCGACCAGCAAGCGTTTGAAGAGATGCTCTCCGAGGGGAGCGCTAGCCCCATCCAGAAGCCATCCGGCCCAAAGAAGCATGGAGGCCCAAAACCGTTGCCCCCTCCAAGCTCTGGAAGAAGTGTTCTCTGCTGTCTAATACGGCGAAGAAGACTCACATGCGGCCCCACTTCAGGCCGCAGAGGACCCTGTTGTCCCCAAATTCGGCAAAGGAAAACACTACGATGCTGGACTTGTAGGAGCAAATGGGAACTCTATGTGGTCTAGAAAGAAGCCTTATAAGGGTACGGGCACAGGAATACATATGCGGCCACCAATCTCAGCCGCATGCAGAAGGATCATGCTGTCACCAATCCCAGCCGCATGCAGAAGGCTCATGCGGCCACCAATCCCAGCCGCATGCAGAATGCCTATGCGGCCACCAACCCTAGCCGCAGGGAGATGACCTATGCGGCATCCAATCCTGGCTGCCGGCCATCAGCCTTATACGGCTCGGGTTCAGTCTTCGACCGCCTCTCATGCGGTCCTGACATCAGAAGCTCCAATGAGGATATGCCAGACCCTATGCGGCAATGTTTGGACTCTTTCTACTACGTGCCCTTGGGTGCTAGAACGAAGAAGTCTATGACAGCGCGGGCTCGTCGAGCTCAGTCAGCTGTCCCAACCTCTGACCATCAGAGAGTTCCGCTAACTGTTACGCGGACCTCTGATGGAAAGTTGTACAGAACCGCCCGTGTCCAGCCCCCCGGCAAACGGACAGGGTGGTTCCCAAGAGTCTCCTATCAATGATCGAGGGCAAGTGCTTTTACTAGCCACGCATCAGGGAGCGAACATGATACCAACGCACTCGTGTGCTCGGGATACCCGGGTCCACAAAACGAGTGTAAAGGTTGATCGAGATGTCCTTGACTTGCGAGATATGACCCTTCACAAGTGCAAGGAAAGAGAAGAAACCTTGGTATGCAAAGAGTCCTTCCATGGACGTCACTGCACTTAAGTCATTATCAATTGCTGCTGTAACAAGACAGTAGTACAAGAGGACCGGCAATCCGTCTTCGATGACTGTAGCAGCCGGGACCGATCCTAAAACAAAGCTCGGGAGACGAGGCGCTTCCTTTTGCCTCCTGTAACTCTGCCCGAAAGATCCCTACCGACAAAGAGAAGAAGATAAATACCTCCAACCCGACAATTTCAACCAGCACGGCCAAGAAACTCTCATCTAAGCGGTTGTCCACAGCCATCACAGGAGGAGTTTATCAAGGGACCCGTACAAAGACGAAATCTTCAACACTGGGAGATTCGTCATCTACATCCCTGGGGGTAGTTGAAGTTGGGGGTAGCACTCCTCGGAACATCCACAATAATTCGGTGTTTCAAAAAGAACCAGAAGAAAAAATCCTGCCAACAGACTCAGACGTCCCTAAAATTGTCCACAAGTGCCAAGACGAGGCAACCTCCTATGCAGGGGGTGGCACTTCCTTCGAGTCCAAACCAGAGTAGAATATTCCCAATACCCCGATGACTTCTCTATACGAGGGTATACGGAGGGCACGTCTTCAACGGTTCCTTCCACTTCTCCTCATATGAGAACGCATTCATGAATGAGAATGATCAAGACGGTCCCAGTGATCGACAGCGCCTCGACACTCATGAGACCATACTTCAAACCTTGGTTAAGTCAGTGGACGAGATCAAGGCGGCCCTACCGGCTCTCTAAGGAAGGATACCTAGCCAAACAAGCTTGGGTCCCGCTGTCAATACGGACTCAAATACAACCGTGCCAACCCCGGGCGATAATCCACCCAGAATGTCGGTTCCCACTGCTGCAGAAGAAGCTACGAAGGCGAGAAGAGAAGTCCAGGAGCTCCGTGCAATATTCTACACCTAAGAATCCTCTCAGGACCTTAGGATACGACAGCCGTATTTCGCTGCATGGAGAGATGTCCTCTTTCCTCCATGATACAAACCATTCAATATCAATCCATATGACGGAAAGACCTCTACGAGCCGGTATATGACCTACTTCGAGGTCACAATAGACCATCTACCGTATGACGATGCCATCCTCACGCGATTGTTCATCGGGGCATTAGAGGGGGTCGCGTTCGACTGGTACCGCAACTTACCGGATAACTGCATCGATTCCTTTGTCGGCTTTAAACATATGTTCCTGGAAAAGTTCTAAGAGGTGGGATAAGATGTGACAATGTCAACCCTCATGGACGTTGTTCATGGAGAAAAAGAGCTGACGTAGAATTATATTGAGCTGTTTCGCCAAACCATGATGAAATTGCCCTCCGGTAACCCAGACTCTTCTTTAATTGAGATTTGCCAAAAGAGGCTGCTCCCTACAATCAGCCTCTGGATGGGCAAAAGTCAATTTAAGGACTGGAAGACCTTCATCATCAGTGCCACTAGCACAGAAGTAAAATTGAAGAAGGCTCGTCAACTGCTCGTCAACTGGGATTTCATATCTCGGATATAGAGGATAAGGACAAATGCCCTAATGCCAACAACAACAACGGCGGTAGTTCCTCTAACAACCGAGACACCAAAGGCAAACAGGCTATGGTGGTCGATACAGCCCAGAAGCCTGAACCAAAGCAGGTATAGAAGCAGTGGCCTCAGGTGACTTACTCCTTCGAGGATGGCCATGTCAAGCCCATCTTTGATATGCTCTTGCAAGGAGATAGAATTCAGCTCCCTCCACCGAGACGTGAACCTCGACCTACAGAGATGGAGAACCCGAAGTACTGTCACTTCCAACGTTACGTCCACCACGCTACTCAAGACTATTTCCAATTGAAGCGGTACATCCAGAACCTTATCGATTCTAAGGCTCTGGCCATTTATTTCGAAGAGGTAACCGTGGTTGCCAACATGGTGTCGGTACAAATCGGTAGCTTCCCTCCAACGAGAGCTCAAGACGACATAGTACCCATCCTTCGGGCAACAATGGAGGTCACTAATCTTCCTCCTCCCCGAGACCAGACAACTGCGCTGGTGCCTCTTACCATGTCACGAAGGGAGGTCATGTGGGTCCACCCAGACTTGGTGCCTGAAGTAACACAGTCAGCATCATCCTCTACCGGCAAGAAGAAGGATGGGAAGGCTAAGTCCTGCCACATAATCTCAGCCGGCATCGAAGAAGCTGCAGCTGTCGTTACCCGGTCCGGTGCACAATCTCAACCTATACCGGGTAACTCGGCTGAAGAATGTCAGTCGGCCACTTCTGATGCTCCAGGACCTTCTCAGCCTCCGTCGGCCGACAAGCCTAAGCCAAAGGAGACCCGCTTCGACAAGCCGCTCCGTAAAGACGCACCTCAGGGGCTGGAGAGGCCTTACAATTTTGACATCCTGGCACAATTGGCCAATACACCAGCCAAATTGTTATTATATGAGCTCCTGATACTCTCCAAGGATGTTCGCGTCGCACTGAGCGAAGCACTCCAGAATGTCGACGCTTATTTGGCTCAGGTCAAGCTTATAGGGGAGAGCTCGCCAACAGATTTCCAGGACAACGCTTATACAGGTGCAATGCCCAACATCGTGTTTATTCCGCAGGATATGCTCATCAAGACCAACCTGCATGATCGCCTCCTGTATTACACTGAATATATCGGTGACATCAAGGTAGATCGGATGCACATTGATCTCGGTTCTTCAATAAGCATCATTCTTAAGAGCTTACTCCACCTCCTGCATATCCCTATGCATCGGCTGACACCTACCAGCACCGCCATCAGTGGTTTCAATTCAGGGAGAAGCTATCCTATTGGGAAGATTTGTCTGAAATGCCAAATTGGTGACCTCCAGTCGGAAGTGACTTGCTATGTCATAGACGCAGATACGTCCTACAACATTCTCCTGGGGCGTCCGTGGATACACGATTATATGATCGTCCCCTCCACATTACACCAGTGCTTCAAATATGTCGACAAGCACGGCTTCGTAAGAATGGAATTCGCTGACATCGATCCTTTCAAAGGGGTTGAATCCTACTTGTCATGACCCGCTCCCTGTATAGGGGCACGAGAAGTGGGTACGTCCAGCCTACGCCGTAGTATCGGTGGTAGAAACGCTGTCCTAGGTCAATCATCTAACAATATATAAGGTACCTGTACAGTTTATACTCTCCGAATGGAGGTGACAAATAGAATACAATCTCAATCACATCTAGGTAGAAGAATGAAAGATAGATAGATAGACAGATGGTAACTCAAAGAGACAGTAGAATAAATGAAATAAGTCTAAGTGTCTAGGATAACATAACATCCAGAATGTCAACTCATAATACAATAAGTCTAAAGTCTATATATCTCAACATCTCAAAATACAACTCAGAAGGTGAGACAAAATGATAATATAGAAAAGACTGTCTAGCTAAACTAGCCTAGACTACTGGGGCAACATCCTCAGCTGCAGGTGGATCCTGCTGAGGGTCCACAACATAAGTATCATCTAGTCCTGCTCCATAATAGGTAGACACTAGGGCCTCATCCTCATCCTCTGTAATATTTTCAACAGGTCCAGTCAGGACAGGAACGAGCATAATACATCTCATGCAGTGCATAGTATGATAGGAAATATAAAGCATGCAATAGAGTAAAATACAGGAAACGCTGAAGGAAGATACATGTAGTAAAAGAGATAACTATAATAAAATATCTACTATAATAGAGAACTAGCAGTGACTAGTAAGTCAGAGTAAAATATAGACATGTGAATGGCATAGGAGATTCATGACTACAGCTAAGAGTGATTCATGACTACAGCTACTGGGGTAATATCCACATGACTATTTCTACTCCCCCATCCCCAATCAATACACAAGGATCCATTTAAGTTATGTTAAGATTCGTGATAAGCCCATAAATGGGTGATTCATGAGAGGCTCTGTGAACATGAGAGTACATGAGTCACAAGCGATTCATGAATCTATGGAAGCATAAGATACATGATGATTCGTGAAACGCACAAACATGCCGTATCTGATGCTCCCGAGGGGGATAACATCTCATGAAAAGATCCATATAGTACCAATCCGTGATAACAATCGTGTCAGCATCAAGTAAAGTAATCTAGAGCAAGAATATAAATCCTGACAAGTATGAAACGGTCAGAGAATGTACTCGCCTGATAACTGAATGTCTGAAGAGGATATACTGCCTGAGGAGAGATGTATGGCTCCTAACAGAGCAATACAAGTCACAATGTATCCACAATGGTAAAAATAAAGTATACAATGCATACTACATGATTCTAGGTCAATCTGGTCAAAAGTCAACTCTTGGTCAACATTCTAGTCAAACTAGTCTAGTTATCTAGGGTTTTGGTCAACAATGGTCAGACTAGTCAAATACTAGTCAACATGATCAATCTAGGTCAAGTCTAGGTCAAACTTAGACTAACTAAAGTTTTGGTCAAATAAAGACTAGTCAACAAGGTAATTAGGTCAGTGGTCAATTATCTAAGTCAATACTCCATAAGACTAACTCAAACCATGACACAACTCCTAATTATTCCACTTAACCCCATACATATCTTAATCTACATAGGGCTATCTATATAACCCAAGTGGTCAAACTTAATCAACAAGTTAGGGTTTAGTCAACTTTAGTCAACTAGTCCTTCTATGTTCATCCAAGTCATTTCTAAGTCAATTAGGTCATGGTTGACCTATAGTTGACTTTAGTCAACAATGGTCAACAAGGGTCAACTTGCTACTAAAACTAGGTCTACTAGACCTATTGGTCAAGTCTAAACCTACTAACCATAGACCATAGGCCATAGGCCCATGTATCTAGGATACCTTATATAGGTATCCATATCTATATAAAATATGAACCTACCCATATCTATACATATATATATTCAACTATATAGTACCACATATATATATATAATACCCAATTATATATATAGTACCCACATATATACACAAT
This sequence comes from Iris pallida, assembly GCA_029216955.1. Classification (NCBI taxonomy): domain Eukaryota; kingdom Viridiplantae; phylum Streptophyta; class Magnoliopsida; order Asparagales; family Iridaceae; genus Iris; species Iris pallida. The sequence goes on along the minus strand of JANAVB010026123.1, from coordinate 23,421 downwards.
ATATATATATATATATTTATATATATATATATATATATATATTTATATTTATATATATATATATATATATATATATATATATATATCCCATATATACACTCAACTATATATATATATATCAATATATATACAACCTACATATATATATATATAGAGAGAGATCAATAAAGGGAGAGATGTAAGAGAGTGAGAGGGATAGAGAGTAAACAAGAGAGAGAGAGAGTAAGACTCACTGGTACAAGGGGGGGTGTTTCCAGTTTCAAGAAACTGGGAACCAACCCACACACACACACACAATAACACACACACACCTATATATACATATATGTATATACATATGTACACATGTATATACCCCTAAATTCCACCTACACACACAAACATATGTACATATATATACAGTATATATATACACAAATACACATATATATACACACTGAAATCGAATTGAAATTCGATTTAGAATTCAGAAAATACCCAAGAAAATCCCAAACTGGAAACACTATTCACTTGAATTAGGTAAACCTAAATTCCAGCTAAAACTCGACTAAGGCTTGATACCAATGGTTGGTAATCGTGCCCCTAGGTGTACTCGTGTCCCTCGTGTCCCTAAGTGTCCACCACAACACGACACGACGTGTCCAGAGTCAAAAATACAGAATCGGGTAACACGGTGCACTGAAATTGTACTGTATCGTGCACGTATTCACGTGTCCCGTGCTCACGACACAGGACACGTGAGGTGTCGTGCTCGTGTCCCTAGGTTCACCTAGGGTTAGTCTACGGGTAGGGTAGCCTGTACGGTGTCCATGTTTCCTCATGCGTCGACACGAGACCCGTCTCAGTCGAGAAAACTCGACTGATACGCGCGGTTTGGCACCGCGTCGTACAGCGGTGCACGTGTCTCGTGGACACGACACGAGCCACGTGGGGCCTCGTGGTCATGTCTACGTGTAGCCCACGTGTTGGGCTACACACTCGTGTCACCACGAGGTGTCCATGTGGTGTCTAGACACGACACGAAGGCCGTGTCCAAGTAGGAAAACTGGGTCTGTGCGCGCGTGCACTGTCAGTGCGTATCCAGTGCGTGGGTGATTGCGTGTCCGATAGAAAATGAGACACTGTGAAACTTTGGGGGCATGTTCGCAGACATTGCCCCCGTGTCCATGCCAATTTTGGCGTGTCAAAGTGCCCTGTACAGTGTGCACGAACAGTGGGGTAGCAGGGCACTGCCACACTGTACAGAGTAGTGTGTGCAGCGTGTTCGTGTCGATTTTTCGATACTAAACGACACAGTGTCATGCTCAGTCAAGTGTAGTTGTAAACAACAAGTCTAGGGCTACATGAATATGTAATTTGTTCTACATTTTACAGAACTTTATTTCTTAGGGACATTTCACCAAACACTGTTATTTAAGCACAGATACGTGTCCGATACGGACACCAAACCAAACCTATTTCCTACCAAACTTGACCTACAGTTAGGGTATACCTATATGCATGCATTTATGAAGAAAAATTACAATATTAGCAAGGTTTGAGGGCATTTACCTATGAGTGCAAAAATCAACAGAAAGCCTAGAATAGGGGGGGTGTCCTTCCACTTGGTGATACCCAAAGCCTTGTGAAACTTTGGTTGCTAGCCTCCCTCAGTTTCCTCAGTGTAGTAGGGTCCCAATGCCAGAAACTAGAGGTGATTTGGATCAAAAATGATCAAGTTATGGTCTTGTGAAGGAATGGGAATTTCAAGGTTTAATGAAATGTAAATTCATGTAAAGGGGACTTGAATGAACTATGGGATGATATAGGAGGGGGTAGTGGTGTGGCCTGCCATGGGGTAGGGGAGGGTGTCCTCTAGGTTGCTTCCAAGTGAAGGGAAGGACTTTCATGCCAAGGTATTGATCTTTTGAGGGTTTTGTGGAAAATATCTAATAAAGTAAATATCAAGATATTTTGCCTACTTTAACCAATGTAAAAATCTATCCCCTTAGCATTCTAGGTTAGTAACTAATCCCTAGATTAGGCTAAACTTGGTTAGGGGCTCTCATGACACTTAACAATAATTAAATAATAATAAAACACATAAATGCAAATAATTCCAAATAAATCCTAGAAAATTACCAAAATACCCTTTAGGCTAAAAAGTGCTAAAATGGTATCCTAATCACTTGGTTAGGCTTACATGGTCATGGTAGTCTCTAGGTTATGAAATCTCTAGGGTTTACACTAGGGTTATACTAGTAAAGTCACAAAGTCATAAGTCATGACTTAGAAATAGTTTTAATTACACTAATAATCACCAAAAATCATATCATGACTAAAACACCATTAATAAATAATAAAAATAATAAATTTTCAAAAATACCCCAATTTCAGAAAACTGGGTGTTACACTACTATTCGGATTCCTGCTTGTACGAGAAATCGAAAAGGCACCTGATCAAAGTGGATGCTCAAGAGCTGACAGAGGCTACAATGGGATCATAAGAACCTCTAAAGATCCATCTCCAGCCCCGCAAACCAGGCAGAACTGCACCTCTTATAGCCACTCTGCGTAAAGAAGCAGCCAGTCTACCAGTGCTCACTGCACAAAAGGAGCAAATGGTTATCCGACTTCCAAGGTCTAGCCAAGGGTCAAGACCCACTGAAGAGCCACTGACAATCAGACTGCCAAAAGCCAGCCAACAACAATCAGAAGAGATCAATCCTTCTGTTAAGCCGATGATCATTCGTCTTTCTAGGACAAGTCGACAGCCAAGCGCTAAGCCAGGGACTGCTAGTGAACCAACGACCCCACGTCCTGCACCACCAGTGGAACCCTTGATGATCAAGCTGCCCAGGTCATCCTCCCAATCTTCATTAATACAGGGGGGTGGCTGAAGAGAAGTTAGAGCTAGACAAATATGTAGCTGCGCACACTGATGTTCCTTCTACTAATGATGTAATCCCACCACAGAAGATATCTTATTTTATCAATAAAGGGCTATCTTTGAACTATCTCGAGCTTAACAATCTTCGTATAATGTATGCTATGGAGCACGGTATGGGCATCAACTTACACACACAAGTGACAAATGTCTACACCACGAACCAACTTACTCCCGTGGAAGGTGCTTGTTTCATTATCGCGGGGAGAGGATCATCCAATCATCTTCGACCAAAAGAATGGTCAACAGTCCTTCAGGCCAGAAGAAGTCGATCTCGAACCCGACACCGGAAGACTGCCGCTTTATCTGTATAGCTCCCGATCCAAGTATCTCATACAAAAATAGGGGTATGATATGGAGGCTACGCCAGGCTTAAACTACGGCACCGGTCGTCCATTACCATTACAATTGCCAGTCCCGGCTGGAAAACACGGGATTATTACAGCAAGACCAGACGTGGTCTAGGCTATGTTACACCTACAACAACTTCCGAGGGCTCGGATGAGAAATGCGAATAGCATTCAAATTCGACTGGATCACCCACTTCCGATTCGGATATCAGCATCGGGGACATACTCAGACAAGCTTGGTCTGTCAATATGGCATTTGTTGACGCCTACGAAGAAGACGAAGATATACTCGAACTTCTCGAGTTAGAGCCTTGGGTCCAACAACTAGATGCGCAATGGGAGAAGCGTTTCAAACAAAGAGATCCCCTACCGAATATGAGGTTATGCAAGTTGACCTCGGCGATGAATCCTCTCCAAAGCCAATCTTCGTTATCAAAAGTCTGACATACGAAGAGCGGGAGTCGCTATTGCAACTCGTCAGAGAGTATATTGATGTTTTGTCTGGAGTTATGAAGACATGCTAGGGTTAAACCCCGAGATTGCACTCCATAAGCTCAACATTCATCCGGACGCAAAGTCGGTCAAGCAACAGCAACGACGGTTTCGTCCAGACATCATGAATTCTATCGAAGCTGAGGTCAACAACTAATAGCCAGTGGCTTCATCCGTGAGGAACAACATCCAGATTGGGTAGCAAACATAGTACCGGTCCTCAAGAAGAATGGGAAGATCCGAATTTGCATCGACTTCCAAAATCTGAACGAAGCATGTTCTAAAGATGAGTTCCCTCTTCCTATTACGGATATAATAATTGACAACACATGTGGCTTTGAATGTATGTCGTTCATGGATGGCTTCTCAGGATACAACCAAATCAAGATGTTTCCTGACGATGAAAAGTATACATCATTTCGAACGCCGATTGGCGTGTACTGTTACACAGTCATGCCCTTTGGTTTAAAGAATGCCGGTGCCACATATCAACGAGCTATGAGCGTCATTTTCAGATATCACCTGTGTAAGATAGTAGAATGTTATGTCGACGGCATCGCCGTCAAAAGCCGCTCTAAGGAAGATCATCTACACGATCTGAGGACAATATTCGACCTCATGCGAGCAAACAACTTGAAGATAAATCTCACCAAATCCTTTTTGGGTGTATCTAGCAGAAATTCTTGGGTTTCATTACTACCGCCCAGGGAATCCATATAGACCCTGAAAAGATAAAGGCAATCATGCAGATGGGTCCCCCAAAAAATCTTCGAGAACTCAGAGGCCTTCAAGGGAGGCTAGCTTATATTATGAGGTTTATCTCTAACCTCTACGGATGATGTCAACCATTCTTACACCTTATGAAGAAAGGCGTCTCCTTCGTATTGGATGAGGAGTGCCAACGTGCCTTCGACAACATTAAAGAATATCTGTCGAACCCTCAGTCTTGGTGGCCCCGATCGCTGGAAAGCCGTTTTTGCTTTATGTACGAGCGATGGAGCATTCCTTCGGTGCTCTACCAGCACAAAACAATGATGCATGGTATGAACAAGCTATCTATTACCTCAGTCGAATGATGATAGGACCTGAGCATAGATATACCATCGTGGAGAAGGAGTGTCTCCCTTTGGTGTTCGCTATTCAGAAGACGCGACACTATGTTCAGGACAGACCATCCATGTTATATCATGAGTCAACACCCTCAGGGTCCTCATGACTAAACCAGGTGCACTCGTCTCTTGCCTCGCTACCTGGGCGATATTATTGTCTCCCTACGACATGATCTTCGTCCCGCAGAAGGCTGTTAAAGGTCAAGCACTGGCAGACGCTTTAGCGGCCCATCCAGGTTCAGAGTCAACCAGAATATATAAAGATCCCAGATGAGGTTGCCAATTCAAATATGGCTTCCTATGACACCGTTTGGCGAATGTTCTTCGACGGTGCTTCAAAAACCGAACCCAAGGGCAATATCGTCATTGGGGGCGGAGTGGTACTGATTTCTTCCTCTGGATTGGTGATTAATCGGGCATACTCACTCACGAAACCTTGTTCAAACAACGTGGTCGAGTACAATGCCTTGGTTATCTGCCTCCGACTTGCAAAGGAACTGGGAATAGAGTACTTGGAAGCATATGGCAATTCACAGTTAATCGTTAATCAGATCCAGGGTTCTTATGAAGTTGGCCATGAAGACATGACCCTTATCATCAAATAGCAATCGCCATCATTACGTCCCTAAAAGGATTCTTCATAGAACATGTTCCCAGACTCCGGAACATCGAAGCCGATGCCTTAGCAGGTCTTGCCGCTTCCTTGGCAGTTCCAAATCATATTCATCATTTGGTTGACGTAATAGGCCATGAATTGGTTTGTCCTAAGAACAACTTACAATTTGCTGTGAGTTACGCTACCCTGGCCGTCGAAGAAATACCAGAATGAAGACTTCCGTTTATTGACTTCGTAGTTTATGGTATCTTGCCGAAAAATTCAAAGAGGCCACTTCTATTAGAAGACTTTCTCTCAGATTCTTCTACGATTCAGAGACAAAGATGTTGTATCGGCAATCCTATGATGATTACTGCTCCAATGTTTGTCAAATACAGAAGCCAAAGATGTCGTGCGCGAAGCTCACGACGACGTTCGTGGGCCCATCACCTGGCCCAAAATTGCAAGACCGCCTTCGTCGGATGGGCTATTATTGGCCTACGATGGTAGCAGATACGATAGACTATGCAAGAAAGTGTAAAGCTTGTCAGGTCCACACATATTTCATACACCAACCATCTGAATTCCTACATCCGATGGTGGCATCCTAGCCATTTGAGGAATGGGGAATGGATATCATTGGTCCAATCACCCCGCTTTATCCAGATGACACTGTTTTATACTGGCAATTATGGACTACTTCTCCAAATAGGCGGAAGCTGTTCCACTTGCAAAGTGAAGACAAAAAACGTGATCAACTTCGTCAAGCGTCACGTCATCTATCGCTTTGGACTACTCGAAGGATCATCCATGACAATGGTCCGTAGTTCGTATGCCATGCCTTCTATCGGTTTGCGATAAACACCAAATTCAGAATGTTGCTTCAATACCATACAACTCGGCGGCTATGGTCTGGCTGAAGCATTCAACAAAACAATAATCAAGCTTCTCAAGAAGTTCATGTCATCAAAACAACACGACTGGAATAAAAAGCTTGGTGAATGCTTATGGGCATACCGTACTACAGTCCGACGGCCACTGGAAACACACCATTCTCTTTGGTATACGGAAGTGAGGCAGTTCTCTCATTGGAAACTTAAATCTCCTCGCTCCGTATCGTCCTCACTTACCGACTAACGACGGATGATAACTACCGTCGTCGACTACAAGAATTGGAAGCTTTAGATGAAAAGTGCCTGCTAGCTCAACAACGATTGAGCTTTATCAAGCCCGTATCTCTGGAGACTTTAACAAAAAGGTCAAGCTGAGAATATTCCAAGTAGGCGACCGTCTTGGCAGTTCGGAGGCCGATGGTTATGACTCATAAAACCGCCGGCAAGTTCCAGCCCAAGTGGGAGGGCCCATTTATCATCGAGGCTGTATTCTCTAATGGTGCTTACCGTCTCACAAAACAAAATGGAGACTTGCTCATGATGCCCATCAACGACACGTTCTTGAAGAAATATTATGTCTAAAACGGCACCCTCTGAATCATACCGGATTGTTGAAGTTATATACCTTCTTACCCGCCGCTGAACTTACACTCCGGATACCCCAAATGAATTCATATCGCATCTTCTGGGTATCAAGTCATGTATGATCATACCTCTGAACTTTCTCCTAGAAGAACATTTTCCTCAAAATTCTATTACCCGCGCCTTTTAGTGCATAAAAAGGTAACAGGTCCACAAAAATTCCCGAAACAGCCGACGTCGATGTCACCTCTGAGTTGTTTCTCTTCCATCACAAACAAATCACCCCTTACGTAGAACTTTCACGTCCATATTACCTCTGAGTTGTTCTATGTACCCTTTGTTGAGTCCACTCCTGCCACGTCCTTATTACCTCTGAGTAGGAAGTCTCCGTTGTAAAACTCTCATATTCACCACGTCCTCATTACCTCTGAGTAAGTATGTTAGTTTTCTCTTGACTTATTATCCGTACCCAAAACCAGGGTACGCCAAGTGTAATAGCCCCATAGATGTCCATAGTTGACCACAAATGTCCACAGTTGACCACAAATGTCCACAATTGACCACAAATGCCCGCAGCTGACCAAAATGCTGTACTAGGTCCTCTAGTACTTGCACCTCTTTTCCCTCCATCACATGTCTCTGGAGCCCAGTTGTTCCATGGCATTCCTTCGTCCAATACCAAGAACTTTCGTGTCCATCTCACCAAGGAGTTGTTCTATGTATCTACATTGAGCCTACCCCTACCATGTCCTCAGTACCTCTGAGTAGGAAGGTTCTATCATCAAACCTCATGTTTACCACGTTCAAGTAAATATACTGGGTTTCTCTATCGAACTTATTATCCATACCTAAAACCGATGTATGCCACAGGTAATAGGTCTACAGAAAGTCCCCAGTGGGGCAAGTACCGTAACACCAAAAATACTATACGAACACAACAGATACCATAAAAAAAGATGAAGTAAACATATTCATTCATTTAAAATCAGAGGTTTTACATTTTTTTGGGACCAAATCCCTATTAAAAAAATAGAAGGATATAATAATGAAAGAGAGAAAAATCCGTTCACGGCTCGGCGACGTACAGTTCTCTGAGACGGTCCTTAGCTTGCTCGTCGGCCGCTCAATCCTCATGGTGGCCGGCGCTCAGCCTCTTGAGTCTACTTCTCTGCATCCTCCAGATGCGCATGTGCCTGCCAACCGTCTTCAAGTTTCTTCAGTGCACGCTCCAAGGCAGCAGAGGTTCGGATGACCTGGTCGGTCTTCCGGAAAATTGGCTCCTTATCTTTGTAGGAAGCCTGGAGCTCAGATTCTAAAGAAGCCAATTTCCTCTGAGGCTGGAGGATCTGCTCGTTGGTGTCGGCTATCCTACGAGATGCGACCTCTTCCCGAGTAATACACTCCTCTCCTCTGCGGCTTAGTTGATCGTACTTCAGAGACAGATCAAGGTCCTTCATTAGAGCAGGCTTGGACGTATCCCGTACCGTCCTTACCTTTTCCATGGCTGTTATAAGGAAGGCGAGCTCCTGATCTATTGCTAAAGACATATCGACTTGCCGCAGTCCTTGAAACTGAGCCACGAGTTGATCAACTTCTACGAATTTGGGCTCCAGGAGCTCGACCATCCCTGCCCCGCCGGGGAGTGTTCTGAAGAGTTCAATCTGACCGCGGGCACATTGACGAGCCAATACGAAAGATGTCCCTCTCTTCAGGGAAGCTTTGACCCCTCGTTTCAGATGATGGTAGAAACTATCAATCACGTCCTTCGACGATTCATCCAGAACTTTCGAAGAAGACGGTATCAAAGGAAGGATGGCTGGTAGAGTTGAAGACGGATGTGAAAAGATGCACCAGAACTTGATGCCCCTATCACTAAGGATACAAGTTTCGAGCGATAGGATGCCTGGATAGTAGTCATCTTCCTCTGCAGCCCGAAGGATTCGAAGACTGGGCAGTGCAGAAAGGTCAACCTTCGGTGATAGAGTTACATTAACCGAGGAGGGTGTAGGGACCATTTCTCCATGCCCTGGCAGTTCCACTACGTCTCCTCCTGAACTCGACCCGGCAAGAGGTCCCTCGATATAGTTGGAGGAGGAGGAGGCATACTTTCTTCCACTAGATCCCCTCTGGTGACTTCTCCTCCGATGATGTCCGTCGTCGACAGCGAAGAAGCAGGACCTGTATGTCCAGAGCAACCATCGATCAACTTAACCCGAAGGATATAAAGATAGAGCAAATGAACCTCCTCACTAGTCAAGACATGACATAGCTTACCAAGGGAGAGTTGCTGAGGCTAAGGCTCACTCACAGCCACCGTATCCTCTTCAACGGTGATACATGAGCCAATTGTAGCTGCTTCCTCTGTCCCAACCGCCCTGGAGGTGGATACAACTAGATCAACATCAACCGACTGAGGTTCAACAACCTCAGGGACTAATTCAGTAAAGCCTATAGTATCTCTAGTGGGGATGTCAACAGCAGGAGGAATCTCAGCCGTCGCCGGAGCGACCGTGGTTCTAGGAAGCTCGTCAGTCATAACACCAATTAAGGTGGCTATAGCCGGGTCAACCTCAGAGACGGTAGCCGGCTATGCGGAGTTCACTTCTCCTGACACCTATAAAGAAAAGGAAAATGATCAGATTATATTTCACAAAGGAAGAACTAAAAAGATGATCGTAACTCGATTCACCTCCGAAATAGCTTCGACGTCCTCACTTCTCTCCTAATGCTCGGCCTGCGAGGCTTGACTGTAGCCCATTTTCGAGAGTAAGTTATGCCACCGGCAGAGGATTCACGCCTGCTTCATTTTCGTAAAAGGCTAGGCGCAGCTGAGGACAGATCTGCCACCGAATCGTCAGCAGGAAGAGGCAAGTTATCAGGGTCATCCTCTTCGTCCACGTTGATAGACTCCGAGTCAGACACATCAACTATCCTCCTCTTCTTGGTCCTTGGCTTCTCCTCCAAGCCAGTACTAATAATGAAGCTCATACTTGGGTCAAAATCTTGGGGGCTTATTCACCACAACATGGTATAAGGCTGCCATGTACAGAATGAGTCCCGACTCTCTAGCATCGGGAACGGAGAAGCTGGCACGGGCGTGAACCGCGCTATAACAGTGCCAAGCTCGGATGCCGTCAAGAGTGCTACCCTCAAAATCCAGACAGGAGCTGGATTGTCCAAGAACATTTGACTGTACCTAAATTGTCGAGAGAATCGACTGGTTGGTAAGGCTCCAAAAAGATGGAATTACGGTTGAGATACACCAGATGTGCAGGACGAATGTTCTGCAACCAGAGGAGCATCTTCTCGGACAAGAATTGGGGAGATACAGCACCATCAAGATGCACGTCTCTTACTTCTTCGTCAGTAAAATGAGGAACAGACACGAAGGAATATTTGTCCACTCGTGCCTGCACCATCCGACAGGCTGGCATGGTAGTGTACTCCCAGGGTATATGGCGATACTGGAAGATGAAGGCATCATCAGCAGTCATGTCATCCTCTGGGCCAAGCCTCATCAAAGACAGGCAATGCATCAACAGCCACCCCATCAAATAATGATAAGGCAGCTCGATTCGTTCAAAAACCTTCGTCGTATCGTGGACAATGACTTTGGACGAGAAGGCACGGAGGCCACGATATATGTTGCATACTATGGCGGGGAGTAGAGCTAGTCTGGCACCAAAGACTAGCATCACCGTATGAAGGATCAGGTTACGGCTGATTCTCTCAATAGCACCAGCCCCTCCCGAAACTACACAGTTTCGCAGCCACACCATCAGAAATCCTGACAGGAGAGCCTTATCAGACATCTTCTGGGTATCTTGATAAAAGTAATTAAAGGTGTCAGATTGGCTCCCAAATCTGTCACCGTGGTCTTCACCCTCTTGGCAGTCAACACCTGGTTCTGTACCTCCTGCCGGGTTCGAGGACTCGAGGGAAACCCGGCCTCAGGCGCTTAGCTCAAAAAGGTAACTGAGCCAGGACTTGGTGTGATGAAGGTTCCTTTCGAGCTATCGTTCTTCTTCTTCGACATCTGTTGGCACGTGCTATGGTAACACAGCAGTTCCCGATAAACAGCCACAAAACGGGAACCGTCGCTCCAATTCCTCGAATTCTTCATTCGTAGGGGTATACACCTCAAAAACTTCATCTCCCCAGGGCATCTTGGAGACTTCACGCATCTCGTGGAGACGAGTCCCATTTCCCCTCCGGATGTAAAGAAAGTTCCCGTACGACGGTTGTAGATCTCAAGAAGAGCCATGAACAACTTCTTGTTTATGGCAGACCATAATAAGTGCCCCGTATGGCGTGATAAAGGCCAATCTCGAGCAGGAGTTCCTTGTATGTCCGCAAGATCCAAGAGGTCAAGTTGTTCCATGAAGGGGTGGGGTTCATCCAGTTCAGTAGCGACAGCCGACCAGTAGGGTAGGACCCCTTTTGAGCAATCTAGTTCATAAAAGTGTCAGCCTATGAGAACCAAAAGTTGGGACCCTGCACTTTATGAAGCTTCCCGGGGCCAACCCCATCACAAAGCGGATCGGTATCTTGCTTGCAACTACCGACCTCGAGGCTATATTATAGTAAATATCACCCATGAACATCCCCTGCTGGCTCAAGGTTAGGAAGTCCACCATTTTTCTGTCGATAGACAGCATATTGAACCAGGACAGCGGGAAATGACGTTCCATCAGAGGAATATGAATCACCATCCCATTGGAAGAAAAACTCTAACTTTAGATAAATCTAGAACGCTGGAGTTCTTTACAGTTAGGGCATCCCCAAAAAGAACGCGGGTTTAGATGAGTGCCCCCTAATTTTCCTGAGTTCATCATGCCCAGAGAAAGAAGAAAGATTGGTTTCTGATATCCCTCAGCATGTCCTCAGATTGACCTTTAGTGATTTGGGCTGACACATAATCGACCACATGGTCGAACCTCACACCCACAACAAATTGAGCTTGACCTACCAGAAGCTCTTCCGAAGGATTGATCGGCAACTTCACTGAAAAGGAAAAAGAAAGAAAGAAGTCAGAAGATAGCCAGAGAAAACCACTTAATGTTTTCTGAGCTTATGCAGCTCTGTTTGGTGGGTTTTCATGCGGCCCAGTTCATAAGGTGCTTATGCGGTCATGAGACGTTTCTCATGCGGCTCGGTATGAGACGTCTCTCCTGCGGCTCAGTATGAGACATCTTTCATGCGGCTCGGCATAAAGCATATCTCATACGGCTCAGTCATGAACCTCTCTCATGCGGCTCGAAACAGGAAGCATACCCCATGCGGCTCAGTCATGAGGCGTTCATGCAGCCCATACGGCACACTTATGCGAATTCATCACAGAACTTGAACAGTTTAGTGAAGAAAAAAAAGCATCAACTATGCCGAGGCATAACAGAGAAAGGCCGCGCATAAAACATGCGACATAGCCATTGTGGTTATGGTTTAGACTCATGAAGTTTCTTCCCAACGTTTTTACCATTAATAGGAGGATGAACGTTTTGGTGAATCGAACTCCGTGTTCGACAAGGAGGCAAGTCCTTTGCCCTTCGCTGCATCACTGGAAGAAGCCTTGGGAGCCATCGATAATCGAGAGAGAAGAGAAGACGACGACTAGGGCAATAAAAAGTTGGAAGAAGGAAAGCAGGAACCTCTTCCTAAAAACTACTCGTACTTATAGGCTGGCAGAGGCGTGTAAATCGATAACACCGCTTTGGATTCTCTGCTGCCTAAAAGATAAAGACAACTCTTGGGATTCTATCCCCTTTCATGCAAAAGACGGCTCCAAATTATCAAAGCAAATCTAAGGTAATTAATGCCGAAGTAATGGATGCCCACGTGGCACAAACATAGTATCGGCCAGAGAGAAGCCTATGCGGCATGAAGTGCTTATGCGGATATTCCCATGCTTCTTATTCAAAGCATTTCAATTTTACCAAAATTGAAAACTTTGAAGGGGGTCTTGTAGAAGCGTGGAAAAGAATAGGAATTTCTATGCGGCCCAAAATCAACATGAAACTTCATGCGGCTCAAAATCCTGGGAGCTTCATGCGGCTCAGAAAGCTTCATACGGCCCACAAATAGCAGAAAGCTTATGCGGTTCGAAATCATAGTCATAATTACTCTGACATAAAGGCGACAGCTCTGACAGGGATGATGGCTCTGACTTAAAGACAAGACGTGACATGCTCCTAAAAAGACGAGAAAATTATCATGATATCCGGCACAGTCCATAATTCCAAAGAAGATTTTTATGCAGATTCCTATGCGACCTCATGCGGCTCAGTCATGAGACAACTCTCATGCGGCTCGGTTATGAAACAACCTTCATGCGGCCCGGTTATAGACGTCCTTCATGCGGCTAAGTTATGAGACGAATCTCAATGGCCCGATCATGAGACACTCTTCATGCGGCTCGACCTTCATGCGGCTCGGTCATGGACTCTTCATGCGGCTCGGCTATGGGACAGTCCTTCATGCGGCTCAGCCAAGATACATCATTCATGCGACTCGCCGAGTAGCAGTTGGGACACATGGCAGAAATTGACCAAGTCTTAATAGTTCGGATTTAGTGCAACAAACAGATCATGATCAATCTTAACCAATCCCCAGCTGCCCACTTCTCGAGGCACAATTACAAGGATGTGGCCCAAAATTAGCCACGTCGCTGTACACCCCATTACTCATGATTTCTATAAATAGCAAGGTGCTATTCCCTTGCACACACACACAGAGAGATATACACAACTCCGGGACAGAGAGAGAGCATTTCTTCACCGGAGCCGAGGTTACGTTCGATCGTCCAAGGAGTAAGGCAGAGTTGATAGAACTTTTTCGAGCCTCTACCGTCACCCAGAATCTAAACTAAACAATTGTACTTAGATTACTTTTCCTAGATTTTGTTTCTTGGCTCTTTTTGTACAAGGGTTTGTAATTGTGAGTCAAAGTTCAGTCCTCCTATAAAACTGTTCTGTTCTACGACAATCAATGGCAAACAGAACTAATACTTGCCATTCCATACATTCACCCCTTTATATAAGCCTTCGATTGAATTGGCTTCATAATACTTCAGGATAGAAAGAGCTTCAAAATGCCTCTCAGAACTCAGCTTCAGTTTAGAGCTCCCGCCGCACTGAGGAATTGGGGGAGGGGATTAGCACACTTGCTAGGTGGACGAGTGAACCCACTCGTCTAAATCGACTCTGATTGTTTAGGTAGACATTCTTTAGAGTTTACTTTCTATTTAGAACTAAATGAATTTACTTCATATCGATAGCCATCTTTGAAGTAATAAAGCATACAGTAAAACATAGCGATTATTCACAGTTCTTACCACGGCCGTGCTCATCCCTGCATAAAAATAGAGATAATACTTACTACCTGCATAAGACAATAGGTGAGCATGCTACTATTTATATGTGCGGTCACTGGTGTTACACACCATTTGGACTATCTCAACGTATTTCGGCCCGTTCAGTCTAGGTTGCAAACCTGACTGACGGTCCCAATGCATCAGTGCCGAAGCATGATTATTCATTCCCCCTAGGTCGATTCGATTCCGATGCCCCGGATACCGATTCGAGAAAAATCAAACTTGTGCACAAGTTGTCCATGACCATGCTGATGCGTTTACAGTTTTAATATATGCAACAATTTGTATAGCACGGACAGTATTGAACGGCATTATCATTTCTCCCAACTCATGCAACGATTCATTTTTTCCAAAGCCGTACTCCCGATTTAGCGTCCCATAGGCACCAAATTGCTCGAGGCATCATAAACCACGATCGAGGTTTCATATTATTTTCAGCATGTGAAATAGTCTATCTTTTTACTAGAACCTTAAACTTTCTCGTTTATGTGCGAAACTTGTATTTTTAAAGTAGATTACTCTAAATAGATACATTTTTTCCGAGTTCTTGACCTTAGTGGATTGGCATGAATTAACTTGGCATCGTCGATTTGAATGAATTCGAGGAAAAGAATTTGGTTTGCGGGACAGAGTAGAAAAGAAGGGGCCGAATCACCCACCAAGTTCTTTGATCATGTCGACCGTCGAAGCGCTTCGCAACGTTCAAGCTTTAGTTACGCGAGCTCCTGCAATGGCATGAACACTTAGTTAGGATTTCTTCTTTATTCTTCGCTTCGAAATTTGTAGATTGCATTCAGAAAATGATGCAAAAGCACTTTCATCAAAACCAAGCGGCAAAAGCTCCAAAAACCATACAGTGGCCCGGTCCCGTCGAAGGGACTCTTATATGAAGCTCACTCGCCGAGATACAGCCCGTTGCATCTAGGACTTATTCCAAGAGAAGTCGTTCCATTAGTTGGATCGATTCTCGTAACATTCGTCCAAATCATTTGATCGATGCCGCAAGGTGTTATCGTTTACCAAGCTCAGCGATCGAGTCAGATGGTCATCTAAGTTTCCTACCGATCTGACTTAGCGCAAGCATATTATGAAGTCGTCACCTATCGAAAGTGGAGCAATACACAAGAGGTGGCGACTACATAATACGTGTCAGGATCTATTTCATCAAGTTTGGTTTTTATAGCCCAATTATGATGATATGTGAGGATGGGTTTAACTGGGTCTTAATGGATTCCTTAATTGGACATCGATCTTTGATTGAATGAATATAGGTTTTCTATATTGACTGGACGGGATGCTATAAAATAATCTGAACCATTCCTAGTAGGTTAGGGTGATCTTATATTCTCCAAGTCAAGTGGTCAGACTAATTTTTCAACCGGGTTGGTTAACCAGGTTCCTAAAGCCCAGAATACGCCTTTTGTGACTTTTGTGTTTAAGTAGCATAAGAAGATTTAATTGAGTGGCACATTAGTGGTATGTGCGTAGTAGGCTTTGAGTAGATCACAACCGTATACAGGTCAAAAGATTTGAGTCGAGGTTGGATCTCTAACTGAAGTCAGAAAGGACAATGGTATTATGGTAGGGACTATAGCTAGCCTTTTTGACTCGAAAGTTGTATCATAAAAATAGTGTACAAAGGTATGTGTTTTGTGACATGATAAGTCTACATGAAGGTATAGTCGTCTATGTCTCGTATGTGAAATTTGTTGGAAGGTAACAGCTGGCCTCGTGCTTCGAATATTAATGTCACGGTCGGGACAACAAATGATCTAAATAAAAAAGTGGGAGTTCATAGGGCACTAATTATCATCCTAATGGAAATCAACTTATCTTGATCAATCGGTAACCTAGTAGCTCATAAAATTTAGAAGTCTTAGAATCTGTTCACTCTAAAGTTTCTTTCTCTGAATAAAAACTAAGGCACAGTTTTAGGATTAATGAGGTTAGAAAATTTCAAAGTTGTGATATTGTGCTTGGGCCTTGAGTAAAAGGGAATACTACACAATGTGATAGATAATGTGATATGGTAGATATGAATCAATTGAAAGGTGGTTCTCTAATTTCAAATAGATGGAACAATTGTGTATATATAGCTTTCATGGCCATAGGTAGTATGGCAAAATAAGGAGGACATTCTGGGTATATCTTCCTCAAATATGAGCATTTGTTTTTCTGCAGTAAGTAAAAGCGAAAAACAAAAAAGAGTTCATGGAAGAGGGAATCAATGCGAATACGGGGTTCCAAGTGCGATTGAATAATTCAAAGAGTTGTCAGGGCAGTTGTAGATGAGTTCATAGAGACACCTATATCTCAATCCACGTGGGATAATCATATGAAGAGCGAACCAAGTGCACTAAGGTTGATCAGACCGTAATACATTGATTATAATTAGACAAAATGTTAGTGGGCATCCCCAATAAACATATGTCCTGAACAACCTCGACATAGAATAAGCTTGTAAAGCTAGGCTGTAATAGCGACATCAATCAAGGTAGTGCAAAAATATAAGTATACAAGATAATCATAAAAGCAGATATAAATAATTCAAGTTCCAAAAGAATCTAAGTTTTATCCGGGGTTCGCGCTTACACGGTCGTCCTACTATCTTTTTTCTCAGGCCTTGGTTGAACGAATGAGTTATGGATCTTTAAGCACTACAGTCCAGGTAATCTTCTTAAAATCCTCTTTAATGGGTCATAAAGAAAATGTGATGCTAGATTGTGAGGCATACTACCCAACTTATGGAAAAATCCAACTAGTAGAGTGACTGAGTAATATAACACTTATAACTAGTATGAGTCATCCCTCCTAACCTCTCTATCAAGCACGAAGGAAAAGATAAGATTTACAGTGGAAAGAATTCAAGCAGAAGAAAATCAAGGTAGACGGACGAAGTTCGAAATTGAGATCAATAGAGAGATCAAGCATGTGGATGAGATACCCAGATTCTAATCCTATATGCAGGCTCACATCGGTACAAGTAACGTAACCGAAGTGATAAACTCGATCTGCATGGGCCACCACAAAAACATGTAACGCCTCAGTCCCAAATTACTTAAAGTACGTAGCCATGCCAGCTATACACATACGAAGTATACTCAATATATGGAAACCTCGTATGTATACATAAGATGTGAAATACAGTAAAATATGACAAGTAAATCTCATCCATAATAAAAAATATATATAATAAAATCAACTGATTTATTATTTGTACAAAAGTTGGCCATAGACAGATCCACTACTAACCATTTAAATAAGAATAAAAATAAAAGAAAAATGGATAAAAATAGTAATAGAAGATCCTAGAGCAATCCTCCTGATATAGAAGGGAAGACCACGATCATAGATAGAGTACCTACGAAGCATCATGAAAAGCATACACTTGGAGAGATCACCAGGTCCTCAGAGGGACATAACAAGATACAGGAAGAACATGCTATAAACTGAATATATATAATATCACAAGTCACAACTAAAATAAATAGTCCAAGTCATAACACGGTCCAATATCCATCCCCAAACAGTGGACTACCCTACAACCAAATAAGGACAAGGGGTAGCACACTATTCTGTGATGCAACATTGTCCCATGCCACTATTGGAACGGGGAGTGACATGACATCAATTAAGGTTACCTAACCAATCTACTATGTTCATGCAGTTAAGAATAAACCTTTAGTCGCATGGGCCCTGGCTATAAATAGGATCCGGTATAGTCCCCTCTTGGGCACCAGACCAAGCGCGTAACGTTCAAAAACGTCAGTGGCCAACCTAGGGGGTAAGCATACCCGTATCTCAAGTGGAGCTTTCGGGTTACATGGGAATGTGTAATAGAAGCCCATACGACAAGGAAATGTTCTCCCCACCCGATGCACCTATCTAGGTCGCATCCGCGACCATGTACCTCTACTAACTGCCAAATCGCCTAGCATGCCTCTATTGGCAGTTAGACCTAACGCATGCACGGGTGATCAGCCAATCCGCAAGTACCTCTATATGCATGTCACACATATCTCGTGGTACAACTGTGTCAAGGTTTATGAAATAAACACCATAAATGTTTTTGCTATAAAAGATATATCTTGAAATGCCTGTCCAA
>JANAVB010026123.1:0-2500 GCA_029216955.1 Iris pallida | reverse complement strand
TTTAGGGACTCAAAAGTGACACCTGTAGGAGGATATAAAGGATGGAAACTAGTTGATCGGTCAACAACAGGAGGAGGATGTGGAGGAGCCTGTACTGCTGAAGTAGGTGCGACTCAACAATGTTCATGAAGAAAAGCAGGTAGAGCATCTCGAGAATAGTCATATATATTGAAATACTCAAAGATGTACGAAACATATATAGAAGGTTTCGTTTTCTTGCAACAATGTTCTATAGCAGCGATAAGAGTCTTAAGGAGACTAAATGGAACTTGAAAGTGGAGATGATAAATAGATGAAAGCTCCAGATAGGTGATCTCATCGGTGGAGGTTTATTTCTGAAGAATATTAGAAATCATCCGATGCAAGTCATAAAATAGTCGTTCATGAACTTCGGTCGAAGGCGACCTTTGGGACTCGGATTGAGTTCACACAATGAGTCATGAAATGAATCAAAAGTCATATGGACAAAAAATTGAACTTTGGTGATATCCACCAGTGCTTACCCTTCATTGGAAATATGAAGCATAAGAGCCAGATCATCGACATAAAATACAATGTCTATCCCACCTACTTTGGATTTAACTGTACCGTTTGTAATCGAAAGATTGCAATAAAATATGCGAATAACATTCAATTGGATAACTAGATTGAACTAGATTTCCATAGTTAAAGTGCTCAAAAACAAATAAGTGATCAGAAAATAACGTGAAGTTGATTGGGGTCCCCGGACAAATTATCTGTTCGACAAAGTCATTGAACCACTCTTTAAATACATGATGGCACTAAAGAGTGAAGTGATCCTTCCTCTTGAACATTAGAGGAGGAAGCTTCTCCAATTTTCTCTTTTTTTGGAAGAATGAAAAACTTTAAGAGCCATTGAAAGATTGAAAGTAGAGAAAAAAGTAGAGATACCAAAATTGAGTAAGAATATGGAAGATAATCACGAAATAGCTCTGAATCCAAGTTTGTAGACCTTGGGATGCTTGAAAGAGAGAGTTTTAGGGTTGCTAGGGTTAGAGTTTCGGGTGGTTTTTGCAGCTGTTTGAATAAGGAAGATGATGATTTTGAGGGTTTATAAAGAGGTGCCGACTGTCCAGCTTCTGTTTGGACTTTTCCTAACAGAGTTTGGCCCGAGTTCGCCCAGATCTCGGGCCCTAGGTAATCCTAAAAGACTTGGGTAGTGATACAGGTTTTGACAAATATACAAAAAGTTGGCACTATGTCACTTATACTTTTACATCTTTTTTGGGCTTATAACCAAAATATGTTCTATGATTTTACGAATTTAGATCAAGTAATATATAATTATAAAACTTCAACTTCCAAAATTTTGAATTCTCTTCGTATAAAGTTAAAATGATCTTCAGCTAGAGGTTTAGTGAAGATGTCAGTAATTGACTTTCTATGTCGACATACTAAATAGATAT
The DNA here is from genome assembly GCA_029216955.1 of Iris pallida. Lineage (NCBI taxonomy): Eukaryota > Viridiplantae > Streptophyta > Magnoliopsida > Asparagales > Iridaceae > Iris > Iris pallida. Next base: position 1,073 of record JANAVB010026123.1, on the reverse strand, counting down.
TACTTTATAAAATGGTCTCTAAGAAAATGATGTCTAATTTCTATATATTTAGTGCGAGAGTGACAAATGGGATTCTTTATGAGATTTATCAAGCTAGTGTTATCGTAGTAAATGGGGATGTTGTTGTAAGACAACTGATAATCTTCTAAGGTTTGTTTCATCTACAAAATCTGGGCACAACAACGTCCTGCGGCTATATGTTCTGCCTCGGTGTTGATAATGCAATAGAATTTTGCTTCTTAAAAAACAAAAGACTAAGAATTTTCCTAGGAAATGACATATGCATTGGTACTTTTACGATCAACCTTGTATCCTGCAAAATTCACGTCCGAGTAACCTATCAGGTCAAACGATTCGATTTTAGGATACCATAGGCCGTTTGTCAAAGTACCTTTAAGGTATTGTTGGATACTTAGCGGCACTCACATGTAATTTATTTGGACAAGCCTGATATCTTGTACATAAGCATATTGAAAACATAATGTCTGGACGACTAGCTGTTAAATAAAGTAAACTACCAATCATACCTCTGTACTTACGTACTTCAGTTGGTTTACCACTTTCATCTATATCAAGCATTTTGGATATTGCCATAGGAGTTCCAATTGGTTTGACATTGGCATATCAAACCTCTTCAGCATATCTTTTGTATATTTGGCTTGATTGATAAAAATCATTTGTGAATTTTGTTTGATTTGTAGCCCAAGGAAGAAGGTCAATTCTTCCATTATGCTTATTACAAACTCTGTATTTACTTTGCAAACTCGTTACATAGCATCTCATTTGTCGATCCAAATATAATATCATCTACATAGATTTGCACTAATAAAATGTTCTTATCCATAGATTTTATAAAAAGAGTAGAAATCTTTTCTTTTAAAAAATCGTGTTCAAGTAAGAAGGAACTAAGATGCCTATACCATGCATGTGCTTGTTTGAGTCTGTAGAGAGCCATACGAAGCTTGAATACGTGATCTAGTCTTTTAAAATCTTCAAAACCGAGAAGTTGTTTAAGAAAAACTTTGTGTTTTATAAATTATTTAGAAAAGTATTTTGGCATCCATTTGAAAACG